>PVJI01004053.1:0-113723 GCA_004026765.1 Micronycteris hirsuta
ACCAAGGTTACTCAACCCAGCAAAGCTAATTCTTTAGAATAAAAAAAAAATGTATAAAGAGTTTCTTAGACAAGAAAATGCTAAAGGAATTCATCGCCACCAAACCAATATGACAAGAAATGTTAAAGGGTCATCTTTAATAAGGAAAGGACAAAATCTTACTATTTGTGACAATAGGAGTGGACCTGAATAGTATTACGCTAAGTGAAAGAAGCCAATCAGTGAAAGAAATGTCATAGAATTTCACTTATAGGTATAATCTAAAGAACAAAATAAACAAACAAAACAGAGACAGATTAATTGATACAGAGAACATAATGATGGTTGCCAGAGGGAGGTGGGTTCAGAGGACTGGGTGAAAAAATTAAGGGATTGAGAAGTACAGATAGGTAGTTACAAAATAATCATGGTGTAAAGCACAGCATAGGAAATAGGGTCAATAATATTGTAATAACTGTGTATGGTGCCAGGTGGGTACTGTAAATATCAGGAGGAACACTTTGTAAAGTACCTGATTGTCTAACCACTATGTGGTACACTTGAAATTAATACAGAATGATATTGAATATAATAAATAAATATCTGTCAGAATTGAGAAGAATTATTGCCTTAATTCCTATTTCTAAGATCTGATGATCTTCAGAACAGATATTCATTCTCCTGAGGTTTCAAATATTATAATTATGATATACATGTAGATATATGATACCATTTTTACAAATTTTTGGAAGTACTTTCTCTGCTTGCTTTTACTATTACCTCTATTTCATTGTACTTTTAAATAACTTAGAATGCTCATTTGATCAGATAAAGAACATAATTATATATACTTTCATAACTGAGCAAAAAAAGAATCTAGATTGATTTATTTAATGGATGGGTGTCAATGATGCCAAAATTCTAAGCCAAATTTCTAATTTTTTAGAAGCCAGCTGGTTTTACTCTTTTCTAAGGCCACAGATTACGTACCTTAAACTGTTAAGTGATTCCACATATGTGTGCAATTATTTATGTAAGGCAACCTGCAGAGTACCAATTTATAACTACCATCATTGTTGTATAATATAATTGAAGGTAATTCTATGGGTAAAGATTTCAAATGTTAGTTCTAGAATTTAGAGACTGCTCTAGAGTCTATATATACTTTCACTCTTACTATTTAGAAAACAAGATTAAAATATTATCCATTTACCCCTGACTGGTGTGACTCAGTTGTTTGGTCATCATTCTGCAAAGCAAAAGGTCACCTGTTCGATCCCCAGTCAGGGCACATGCCCAGGTCGCAGGTTCAGTCCCAGGTTAGGGTGCATATGAGAGTCTACCAATCAATGTATCTCTCTTACACTGACGTTTCTGTCCCCTTCTGCTTCCCTTCTCCTCTCCAATAAATGAATACATAAAATCTTTGAAAAATTTCTAAAAACATTGTCCATTTATTGATACCCTAATTTATTCTAAGGAGATTTTAGGAATTTTATAAAGACATCAAGATATATATTGTAACAAGGTAACAAATTATTATGAAATGGAAAAGATGAAGTGAGGCAATCATAAGAAAAAGTAATATGGTGTACCACAGAATAAAGCTAATAACCTAGATAGATAGTGTATGTTACATACTCTTAGCAAGAGCAGGGAGAAAATTTGACTGCAATTACCAACATGAAGATGGAAACCTGTTCAACTATGGTTAGTTTTACTGATTTGTAGTGACTAGTAAATAAAACCAAAGCAGTTACTGAGGAGGTGTGCATCTACTTATAAAACTAAGAAATTTCTTTCACGGATCTTTCAAAACAGAAAACTATTTAAGCCCTAGGAATAATTCTTAGGTAATAGTTATAAATGAACACAAGCTACTTTAAACTAAGAAACTTTAGCCCTGGCTGGTGTGGCTCAGTGAAATAAGCACCAGCCTGTGAACCAAAAGGCCACCAATTCGATTTCCAGTCAGGCACATGCCTGATGTGTGGGACCAGGTCCCTGGTTGGGGGCACACGAGAGGCATTCACACATTGATGTTTCTCTCTCCTTCCCCTCCCCTTTCTCTAAAAATAAATAAATAAAGTCTTAAAAAAATAAACTAAGAAACCATAAAGAGTAGAGTTCATATGGTATATGATAGATGTAGTAATTTTTCTTTTGTGTAATACTGTGTAAGCTCGTCCTACATAAGCAATCTGTGATGTCTGTGTTGATCTGTCTGATTTCACAGCCCCAGCTTTCCCTGGGAATCGAGAAAAATGTGTCATTTCAGTGGTAACACCACATTCCATCATGACATCCACATGACTCTATCGTTGCCCTCACAATGGAATTGAAAACATTCCCCCGTTTGCCCCATCTTTGTTTCCAGCTTCCTGTCACGCTGCTGCCTACCTACCGCCAGCCCCAGCCACCATGTCTCCCCACATTTAAGTTCAGTTTTTCAGCCTGGGGAGAGATTCTTTTCATCAGGGATTTAAGGACTGAAGAGCTTGCCCTCCCTCATCTAAAACACAGAAACTATACTTCTTTCCATTATATGGATTATTGTTTCATGTATAATTTCAGTGGGGAGAAAAGCATTCACTTGCTTTAAAAATTAGTGCTTTAGAAACAAAAATAATACTCTCCGAGTTCCCTTGGAGGTCTGGATATTGACTAATTAGATCAGCTAAGCTGAATATCTTTTTTCATATAATGTCCAAATTCATTTTTCTATTTCTTGGATTCTTTACATTTTTGCTAACTAAATTTCTTCTTGTTTTTATCTGTTAGTAGTCTTTTGCTCATGCAGTAAACTGTTTAATGAGTTACTTATTTTTGTTTTTTATATTTTTATAGTTTCTCATTTCTTATTTATTCACTTTTGCTGTTGCAACACATTGCTTCTCCCTCCTTATTTTTCTTTCTTTGTTTTTCAGAAAAAATGACATGGTCTTTCATCTAAGGGCCATTGATTTTTAAGCCAAGTGAAACATTCTTCAGTATCACATTTCACTCAGTTATTTCATTCTCAATATTTAAGTTGCTGGTCATATAGATATTAAAGTTCTATTGTATGTGCTGATGAAGTTAAGACAACTTTCTACTTGAACCATCCGTTTTCCGTCATGAGCATCCTTTTTAGATATCACTGGGTATGAAGCTTGAGAAACTTATTTTTAAAATTCATCACACCATCTTTAATTGTACCAGCATCATAAAATAAACTATTTGAAATTTGATGTTAGCTGGAAATTTTATTGAAACAGACTATGATCTGTTAGCAAATTAAGCAGATTTTCTTGATAATAGGATAATGAGCATAAATACTATAATGCGATTTATTTAACAAGCCAGATATTTTTACCTAAAAAGATATAAATTGCTCTGCTTAGAAGTTATCTAAAAAATTAAGACTAACTGCATATGTCTTACCAGAAAAAAATGTTGCATCAAATATTAGAAAAGCAAATTTTAAGGATATGGCAATTCTTAATTGAACAAACCATTAAAGCTTGATTCACTTTTGCTCCAATCCTTTGTTCTCAGTATTTTGAAAATCCATGTGCTCTCCCAAATAGCACATTGCAGGTAAATAAGGAAATTTGCTTCAGGTCTCTGTGACTTAAATAATACTGATAAATGTCATTTAAATTATTTTACATATGAGTGATGCATATGTTACATGGCTTATAAAGATAAAAATACATTTAAAATAACATTAAATAGTTCTGGTACTAAAATTTTTCTTGTGGAATACTTAGAGAATAAAGCCTTTATATTTTAGAATTGTACAGCTCTGCAGTATATCCATAATGAAATGCATTGCAGTCAAGTGGGAAAAGCATGGGCTTTGGGTCAGACTAAGCAGGGTTTTAACACATTTTCCAATACCACCAAGATAGCAGTTCTCAGAGGCTTTAGTCTCAGGACTCATTTACACTATTGAAATAATTGAGTACCCCAAAGGAGCTTTTTAAAATGTGACTTATATCTATCAGTATTTATTATGCTTGAAATTAAAACTAAATCATTTTAGAAATGTTTATTAATTCATTGAAATAACAACATTATTTTCTGACATAAATACTTAATTTTTCATGATAAATAACTACATTTTCCAAAACAAAAATATAGTGAAAAGAATATATTGTTTTACATTTTTGCAAATATTACTTAATAGAAGACACCTGGATTCTTTTATCTGGAATTGATCTGTTGCAATACCGTGTTGAAGTATGATGTGTGAGGAAAATTTCTCCTGACATAGATGTGTAGTTGAAAAAGGAAGGAGTGTTTTAATACCTTTTTAGATAATTGTCAATATTCTTCAATGATGCTACACCCACACTTACTAAGCAGTCGTTTCTTAAATGTTTGTTGCAGTGCAGAATTGAAAACCATATCAATGAACTTTTTGTACTTTAATTTTATTGCTGTAACTTGTACTTTTAAGAAATATTCTATACATGCATGAGTTTCTAACATCATGCACTACTAGTTTCACTGAATTATTCAGATTTTTCAAAGGTTTATTCTTTCTATGGTAAAAGTAACATCATTAATTTCACCACTAATCTCATCAGGAAAGACTCTATGTACCCAAAAGCTATCAAATTGACAGTGGTTGATAGAAGCTTCTCAAAATTCTAATTTTAGCTCAAAACTCTAATTTTGTCATTGGCAACAATCACTGTCAATTGTTTTCTTTGTGGTGACAGGCTTATTTTGTTATGTTTGAGAAAATACCTGCCAAATACCCACGTGTGAGTAATCGTGGTTTATCTGTCAGTCATTCTTTCAAGGAAAAGCAGTAATCTGTGAAAAAGTGGCTAGTTCAGCTTGCAACTCCAGCAGTTGCGCAGATGATTTTCTTTGTGGCAACCATTATACTTTGATATGAGACAGAAGGAGCAATGTGCATTTCCCATTATGTCACACAGAATTTTAAAAAGACACTCAACGATTGTGATGTAATAAAATATTGATTTTAATCCAAGTCAAGCTTAAATGACATTTTTTTCCTCTTGAGTGGCTGGTGGTGAAGAATACAATGCCTACTAGTACAGTTTGGTACCACTGCCTTGATTTGCGAGAAGGCAGAAGCACTTATACCCACCGTTGCTTTTGTACTAGAACATAAGTGTCAGCACAGAGAAAAGGGAAATAATGTATTAATCCTTTTATGAAAATTATTTTGACCTCGTAGTCTCCCTGAAAGGTTCTTGGGGAGCCTCAGGGGTCTGTGGAACATGTGTTGAGAACTGTTGTAACAGGGCTTATAACCTCACTGAGATAATTTTCTCACTAGTAAGAATGAGGATAATGTTTATCCTCATTTTGTGAATTGTGGATTTTGTGGATTTAAAATTGCATATTTTTTTCACATTTAAATCTGGTGATGTGATGTTTTCAAACATGTGTGTCTTTGTTTCCTTTCCCTACCCCCAATATTAATCTCTCTTAAGGTACAGCCCTTCTAAAATGATGTCAGCTATTTTTACTTTTGGAAAAAGTATCTAACCAATTGCAAAATATATCTCCAAATTTCTTGGACAGGAAAAAGTTGTTCTTAGATACTTATTGGAAAACTAACTGATGTGTTTTCTCACTTTCAAAGAGCTTCAAGGAGTGTATTCAGGGTATCAATTTAACTTTATATGTGATGCTTTTTAGGTATTAGTACATTTGATATACCTTAGGTATATGGGATGGCCTATCAATGTATAACTCCACCTCTTTTTTTACCTTTCTATATTTTTAAAGAACTTATCTTCTCCCTGCTTCCTCACACACATTTGGGACACTTTTTCCTGTAATTTGTTGGCAATATACACTAGAAACAAATTTTCTCATAGTAAGACAAGTGAAGTGATATTTAAAAAAGCCTACTCCTCTCATTTATTTCAAATAATTCAAATCCTAACGAAGTCATAGTTAATTTATATATGCCTGGATTTACTTAGAAGTTCACATAAAGGCAATCTCAGTGATGACATGTTTTACAAAAATTTGTTCTGTGAGAGTGTAAGTCATCCAAAACCGCAGTCCTCTCTTTGGGTAATTCTGAAGCATTATTTGTAATGATGGAACTAAAAAAAACAATGCATTCTAATAAGTTGCATAATGATTGAATGGTTTTACAAAGTGTTATCAGGAAAAATATGGCATGGAATAGCTTAAAAAGAATACTTGGACCAGTAAAGTAAAAAACAAGCAGATTATTTAGAACTTGTTGAATACTTTGCATAAAAAATTAAAATTATAGTTCGTTTTAAGTTTTTTTCTCTTTATCATGGTTCATGTAGTTTTGTTGATATCGTTTACTTTAAAAGAACATACAACTTCAGAGGGCTCTGTGCACATTCACTTTTATTAAATTCCTTCATCAAGATTGCTCATATGCAAAGCCATCAAATAATGTAGAGATCCAACTTTCCCTAACAACAAAATATAAGTTCCTTTAATCTACATTATAATGTAAGTTTTACCATACTTATAATATCAGCAAAAAAATAAAAATCATAGACCTGCTGGGCAATTTACATACCAATGAGAAGAAAAGAAATTCTTTGCCAGTCGTTTTGAAGTAGGCAGTGCAAGTCTGGGATGTTTTATGTATTACAGATTTGTATAGCTTTTACAAAAGGCCATTTAAAAAAATTCACCACCTACTTATTAAGATAAGAAATCTAAAAACAGATGTTAAGTTACATATCATTTAGTTTTTGCTGTGTAACAATCACAAAACCTCTGTGGCATACAACAAAGAATGTTTTTTTCTCACAGACGTGAAGGGTTCAGTTGAACTCAGCTGCGCTTAGTTCCTTGGTCCTGCTGGTATCTGCAGGGAGCACTCACGTAGTTGCAGATTGACTATGGGCTCTATTCTGCACTGGGCTTGGTTGACACATCTTACCTGAGACAGCTCTGTCCTACGTATTTCTCATTCTTTGTTTAGAACCAACGGTCTATTCTGGTCATGCCGTTCTCATGATGATGGCCCAAGTGCAAGAAGGAAAGTGGAAACACATGCAAAACCCTTTGTGACTGTATCTGTAACTGTCACCTTCTGATTCATTCTATTGTCCAAAGAAAGTTACGTAGGATGGTCAAATGTGCTTCTCCCATACAGGAAGAACTCAGTTTTCTTAATGAATACAGAGAGGATGAATATCGAGGACATACATGCAATTAATATGCCCCATTATTTTGCCTTGTCCCTACAAATAATGACTAGCTGAGGTAGGTCACGCACATAGACCTCTTCAGGCAGCTTGACAGGCTTTAATATTCTTTCTAACTTGGACATCATAGACTTTTCTGGTGTTATTTGAATGTCTCAGTTTACTTTTTAGTTATAACTGCTGTAAGGACAAAGGAAAATAGGTTTAGATGATGGTACCAACTTCCATTTGCCTCTGTGCAGCTGTAGTGATCACATGCTGCTATATTTCTTGCTGTTTTGAGATCTTAGTCTGTCAAACATATTTCATTGCCTTTATCTTATTTCTTCTGATTACTTTGTCCAAATTCTCATTCATAAGCCATAGATGGTATCATCTATTGTTATTCTTAGGTAATATGAGGAAAATAGGCCCAATCCATTTATGTCATTATGTTTGCAATTTATTGCACATTTTACATTTACTGAGACAGTATCGAGTTTAGAATGCAAATACTATTGTGAGTTGCTATTTTGTTGCTTATCAGTCAATTACCATTTTAGGATACAGGACTCCAGCAGTTGAAACATTGCATTAAATAAAAATATATCATTTCCTCATGTTTAAAGGATGTTCCTCAATACTTTCACTTCAGTGGAGTGAAGAGATAACTTTTCTTATTTAGTGGTAAGAAATTGATCTTATATTCTGCTTCTCAAAGCATGACAAATGATCACTGTCTCGACAGTGGTTTGACATTATAATGTAAATATTTTGTCTTCTGGTCTTACAACAACAAACATATCACAATATTACAAAGGGAAAAATCCTTACTGTAATGCAAAAGTCATACATATTATTTTCTAATGGTAATGCTTTGTGTCTTTTCCTTGAAAAAAAAATTAACTTTAGTGGATTTGTTTAACAGGAAAGTGACATTAAACTCCGAAAGACAATCAATTACTAGAGTGATACTATTACTGTACTTTCACTGTTAATGTGTGTTAAGGCTCAAGTAAGGCAGCTGTGGTGATGTGTGTGCGTGCTGTGGGCTTGTGTTCTGTACTTAACTCAGGCACCTGAAGGTTTTGGTCGGTAGGTTACCGGGTTTCCTCGTCAGCCTCATACATACTCTGTATCTCTTCTTCCATCCCAATCCATTCTCTTGTTTTCAGAATTCATAGAAACAGCCTAGTATTATGATACTATTTCTTTGCACAGTGCCTTTAGGCTCATTCTCCTCCCAGTTACCCTCAAAGATAAATCCGGTCACTGGAATGATGCAGCCTCACACCTCTGCAAAGCTCACCCGGTTTCAGTCCCCAGCAAAAACCCTGGGTTCTCGCAGTCTGTATTGCAGTCGGGTTTCTAAGTCCTTCATAAACCATGTTGTTATTTATCACCTAAAAAACTATTTGTAGATAATTAAAGAATAAAGATAAACCATAAATACCAAAATAAAAAAGTTAGATATCATCCATAATTCTGTTATTCAGCTATAACCACTGTTAGTAATTTATATAATTTCTTTTGTGATATTTTCATTTCTTTCTTTTTCATTGTACTTCTCTTAAATTTTTATTATAAAAAAATTTAAACATCTTGAAAAGTTGGAATAATTTTACAGTGAACATCTGTATTACCTAGATTTTAATATTTTATTTACTTCATCACATATCTAAAACCCGTCCCTCCTGTATCCATCCATCAATCAATTTATTCTTGATGCATTTCAAACTAAATTGCAGACTTTATGACATGTAATTGCAGAGCAGTTTGTGGGTTGGTTAGGAGTTTTAGGTGGAAGGAGGAGACACTTTAGAGAGGGGAGAGATCTAATCAACATCATAGGCTTTCCCAGGTGGTACCAGTGTTTCCCGAAACACAGTTACCAGTCACCATGTCGGGCCACGTGTCCTAATTTGTGATTCAGAAATTAGTCTCCATAGGACATATCTGGGGCTCAGAGTTTTCAAAAGTGAGGCTATTTCTCCTGAGCCAGTCTGAATCCTAGAGAAATACACAGAAGTACCTTTTTGCACTGATCCCCCTACCGTTAGGTGATGACAACCTAAATAGCAGCAAGAATGAGGTGATCGCTGTCCTTTTCCTGCAAAACACAGAACACTGCAAGATTTTTTTTGCCTGTTTGTTTTATTGCTTGCTTTTAATTTATTTTTCAATTCAGCAATAAAAAATATCTCTTGATCCTTCACCTTTTCACTCCAAGCAAGTGCTCTGGACTTGGAGGACACAGATTAGCTTCTAGAGAGCCATGAATCCCCTGAAGTTTTATGACAGGTTTTATGTCTGAATATGCGCATGGGCAAGAAGATGTATGGTTTTTACCATACCCTAAATGGTATGTAACCCAAAAGACTGGGAGAAGAGCTTACATCCATAACCACATGAAAGGGACAATTAGTGATTCAGAGGATCAGATAAAGTAGAGCCAGCATTTAGAGGTACCCTATGGTCTCCTTGACATTTTTCTGAGAGCAAAAATTGGAGGCTGGCAATAGTAAGGAATTATAATACAATCTGTGCATCTGATTAGTTCTGAGGTACAGTCTATAATATGAAAGCTAGTAAATGTATTACCTCCAGAGTTCCTGTGAGTGCCAGTCGGATAGAAAGTACTTTCACCAACAATATTATTTCAGTGGGGTCCTCTTCCTCCTTCAGCCAGGTAGTATACATTAGGGCCTTGAGGATTAAAATATTGTTCAGTCACCACTCAATTTTGAGACACCATTTCATTCTTTTCCTTCAAATGTCTGGTAATGGGTGTAAAACCTACATTTGTTTTCACAGTTTGCTTTCCTATCAAAATTATTCTCAGGCTGCATTCCAGAGCAGAGAAACCAAATAGAGACAAGATTTGATGATCAACAAAGTAGACACAGATGGTGAAGGATATAGCAGTTGTTTTCAAAAGCAATTTATACAATTCTAATTTTTTACTGTTTCTAATGTCATGTTTACCTGAACTAATTCTTCTTATTATTATTCATACTCTATAAATACACTTACGTTATTTGTCAGTGCTCAAAAAACAGGCCACATAAAAAGACTACAAAAGCACTTCTGACTCACTAAAAGGAAGTAATTTGTTGTGAATTGGGAAGTTGAGTCTAAAAAAACAAATGGATTGTAAAACATTGTAAAGAGCTTTTTAAGAAAGAATTTTTTTTACAGAGAAAAATTGGCTGCCTTATGAAAATTTAAGGAGATATTTATTAAACAGAAAGCTATGTTGCTGAGGAAGTTGAGGCATAAGTAAAGATTTTGAGGTTGTATTCTGTGGGGATTTATAAAGCATTGGCTATTTAAAAGCTCAGTGGACTACATCTTTCTACTACTTAGGGAGGAAGCCAAACAGAGAGTTAATAAACTTAAGATCTTGTTATCTTATTTACAGGTCTTTTACTTTTTCTGCATCTCAACACTATTTCATGCATACTTATATTTGTCTATGTTTCAGTACAGAGACCACTACATAAAAACTATAAGGTACTACATAATGATGCTTGTTTTAATGTATGCATTTAATGGGCGGCGTGGGGAGGTACAAGAGAATGTAGGGAGCATAAATAGTAATGGAAGGACTGGGGCGGTGAACACACAATGTAATATTCAGATGATGTATTACAGCATTGTATACCTGAAACCTATATAATTTTATTAACCAATGTCACCCCAATAAATTCAATTAAAAAGTTTAAAAAATGACTACTGTGGAATACATGCAATGACACTTATGTTGCCCTTTGTTATTAAACCTAGCATGCCCTTGTGGTATACATCTTGACTATCTCAATGATTTCTAAAATTCAATTATTAAAAGTTTCCTTTTTCAATTATGTAGCACTAAACGTAGAAGCAGTTATAGACATATCATTAATGAATAATCAATACAGATGTCCTGTAAAGCCTTTTGATTGATTATGATTCCAGGGTTTGTGTTTTCTTATTCGTTTTTTTATTTTTGTGTTTTATTGTATTAGTGACTTGGAAGAAAGGTATTTAGGCTCCATTCAACATTACATATTTGTGGAATTAGTTCCTGTTGAACATTTTGGTTAGGAAAGTACTGACTTACTTTGAGTCATTGGAGGAAATCAAAACGGAGAAATCTATTTATCATGGTTTATATTACACAAAATGGTACTTATGGAGATAAAATCTTAGATCTATTTTTTTTTAAAAATTATTTTGAGTGCACAGGATACTTTTTTCATATAGGGAGATATGAATATTTCTAAGTAGTTTATTATATTATGTTGAATTAAAAATATTTTAAATTCTAAACTTTTATGCTTATTTTATTTTATTTTTTAATTTGTATTGAATTTATTGGGGTGACATTGGTTAATAAAATTATATGGGTTTCAGGTGTATAATATATATTAGCTGTATTGTGTGTTTACCACCCAAAGTCAAGTCTCCTTCCATCACCATCTATCCTCCATTTACCCTCTTCTACCTCCTCCCACCCAACTTTCCCTCTCATAATTACCATACTATTGTCTGTGCCTACAAGTTTTTTTCTTAATCCCTTTGCTTTTCCTCACTCAGTCCCCAAGCCCCTCCCCTCTAACAGCTCTAAGTCTATTTTCTGTATCTATGAATATGTTTCTCTTTTGTTTATTTTGTGCATTAGATGTCACATGTAAGTGAAATCATATAATATTTATCATTCTTTAACTGGCTTATTTCACTTAATACAATGTTATCCAGGTCCATCCATGCTGTCACAAATGTAGGAGTTCAGTTTTGGGGGGGGGGGGGTTGGTTACTGCTGTGTGGTATTCCATTGTGTAAATGTACCACAGCTTTTTGATCCACTCATGTACTGACGGGTGTGTTGGTTGCTTCCCAATCTTGGCGATTGTAAATAACACTGCATTGAACATAGGGTCCGTATATTCTTTTGAGTTTCTTTGGATATATTCCCAGCGGTGGAATCACTGGGTCATAATGCAGTTCCATTTTTAATTTTTTGAGTATACTCTGTACTGTTTTCCACAGTGGCTGCATTAATTTGCTTTCCCATCAACAGTGCACAAGAATTCTTTTTTCCCAGCATCTTGACCAACACTTGTTGTTTATTGATTTATGGATGATAGTAGCCATTATGACAGGTATGAGGCAATATCTCATTCTGGCTTTAATTTGCCTTTCTCTGATGATTATCAGATTGAGCATCTTTTCATATGTCTATTGGCCCTCTACGTGTCCTGTTTGGGAAAGTGTCTGTTCATGCCCTTTGCCCATTTTTTAACTGGATTGTTTTGTGTGTGTGTGTGTGTTGAGTTGTACAAATTCTTTACAAATTTTGGATATTAACCACTTATCTGATGTATCATTGGTGAATATGTTCTCTCATTCAGTGGCTTGTCTTTTCATTTTGTTGATGGTTTCCCTTGCTCTGCAAAAGCTTTTTACCATAGTTTGCCATATATAATGTGCACCTACATTTTTCTGTGCTTTATACATGGGATTATTTTACCCATTATTATACCCATGGTATGTAATCATTATATCTGTATATAATGAGCATCCTTATTTCTCCCTCAAAAATTTGGGCAAAAAAGTGCACATTATACATGACAAAATATGGTAGTTTGATGTAGTCTCAAATGTTTATTTTCTCTCTTGTGTCTCTTGTCTGAGTAGACACATCAGGAAAAATAGTGCTATAAGAAATGTCCAAGATTTTACTGTCTATGTTTTCCTCTAGAATTTGTATGGTTTCAATTCTTACATTTAAGTTTTTTATCCATTTTGAATTTATTCTTGTTTATGGTATAAGATAGTGGTCTAATTTAATTTTTTTGCATGTATCTGTCCAATTTTCCCAACACCTTTTCTTGAATAGGCTATTTTTAACCCAATGTATGTTCTTGCCTCCTTTGTCAAATATTAATTGACCATAAAGCCATGGGTTATTTCTGGACTCTCTATTCTGTTCCATTGACTTATATGTATGTTTTTATGCCAGTGGTTTGCAGTTTTGATTGCTATGGACTTGAAGTATAGTTTGATATCAAGTAGCATGATTCCTCCAACTTTGTTCTTCTTTCTTAAGATTGCTGAGGCTATTTGGGGTCTTTGTGGCTCCATTAAATTTTTAGAATATTTGTTATAGTTCTGTGAAATGTGGCATTGGTATCTTGATAGGAATTGTTTGAATCTATAGGTTGCTTTGGGTATTATGGACATTTAATTATGTTAATTCTTCCTATCCATGAACACAGTATATTCTTGTACTTATTTGTATCTGAATATGGGTCTTTTAAATCCTTGGTTATACTTTTTCCTACATATTTTTATGCAATTATAAATGGAATTGTTTTCTTTTTTTATTACTTTATTTTTGTACAATTACAGTTGTCTGCATTTTCTCTCCCCCCGCCCCATTCCCCCTGGAATTGTTTTCTTAGTTTCTCTTTCTGATAGTTCATTATCAGTATATAAAAATAAAAGTGATTTCTGGATATTTATTTCATATCCTGCTATTGAACTGAATTTATTTATCAATTCTAATAGATTTTTGGTGCAATCTTTAGGATTTTCTATATATAGTATCATGTCATCTGCGAATAATGACAGTTTTATTTCTTCCTTTCCAATTTAGATGCCTTTTATTTCTTCTTCTTGTCTTATTGCTGTGATTAGGTCTTGCAGTACTATGTGGAATGAGAGTACAAAAGCAGACATCTCTGTTGTAAGTGAAACATATAACTCAAACTTTTAATCTTCCCCAGATAGGTCATTTTGTTGAAGATCTGAATTCTTTGCTTGATAAGAACAGTGCATTCTTATATAAAATATCTACATAGAAATCAAGTTATAGTCAGAAGATGACCAGGTCAACACATGTTCAGATTAAGAGGAGCTCAGTAACTCAAACACTTACTGATATCAGATAGAGATAGTTTGCAGCCTCAATCTAGAATTCTCTATGGACAGAAATCTCTGCTAGGTACAAGATCTGTGAGAGTTGGGTGTTATTGTAGATCTTGTTTACTGCCATATTCTCAGAGATTGTTACAGCATCAAGATTATAACAGGCATTCAAAAAATATCAGAGAATGAATTAATGAAACTGTAATATTCTGAGTCTGTTGGCCAAGATGCCTTCTGTCTTAATCCTTAAGTGAACTATGCCAGCATGTGTTCTTGAAATTCTTTTAATACTAATCAAAATCCATCCAGACGATCTTTTGTTTTATCACATAGATGAATGTCTTGTTTGGTTTTGCTCCTAAGAATCAATCTAACCCTTTGAAGAAATGTGCTTAACCCCAAATCTGTTATATTACCTGACAGTTTTGTAATTTATGTTAACCTCACAAATTCTTGAAACTAAATCTCTTTTTTTTTCTTTTTCTTAACTGTAGTCCAGTGGTTTGAACACTGGCATCAGAGCAGTCTGACTTTAAATTCAGACTTCCCACTTGTGAATAATATGTTCGTGAACAAACTACTTGACCTCTTTGAGCTTCCTTTTACTTATCTATAAAATACAATCAATATAGTTATGATACATGTAAAATAGTACAACATGGGAAGAGTTACAGAATATCTAACACATGCTAAAGACTTAATAAACTACATTTATATCATTATAGATATTGTCTAGTATTATCACAAATAACTAATACTGATATAGCTACAAAACTCTGCATCTGTAATATTCTCTTATTCTGTACTTCTTTTCATTAAGCAGAAGCCTATGAACCAGTTGTACCCTAGGAAAAGGTGCTAGGACCAATGCCATAAAAAGAGTAAGGTGAATTTTTTTTCCGATTTAAAAGAGGATCAGAGATATATGGACAACCAATATCGGTGTCTTTAACTCACACTGCAGAGGCACCAGGCAAAGAGCTTCTGGTAGATCTATATCAGCTCTGTTAATAGAATTCTAGTTCCACAGGGAGGAACCATTGTGTCTTATTTTTACTGCTAGTTTTACTTCTAGTTGGGTGGATACTCAAAAAATATACTATTAAATAAAATTATGAATATCTAATGGTAAGTTTTAAACATGAAGTTGTTTATATAATATCCTATAATATTAAATTATTTTCATCTATCTGAGATTTACTTTGTATTTAACATTTAAAATGTTTAATATGTCAATAGCTGGTGCCATAACCTTATAGAACATTAACATCCTCCATGCAGATTCAAGTGATCTGTACTTACGCAAGTTTAAGTGTAGATTGAGCACAGAAGCCAAGTACAATCTCATCTAACTGTAACTTTACTCAACACTTACCTTCTTAGGCTTTTCTTAACCACCCTGTCTAAAAACAGCGCTGTCTCATCACTGGCAGAACCCCCGCCGACATCCACACCGCTTTGTTTTTCTGTTTTTGTCCGACCCAGTACTATATTGCATGCATTTTTACTCTCAGTCACTAGAAGACTGGCTCTTCGTGGGCAGGGACTTTGTTGTGTTCTCAGCTGCGTTGCCAGAGCGTCGAGTAGTGGCTGGTCCATGTTATGCTCTCAATAAATATATATGGAAAAACAAGTGAATGGACTCAAAGATAACAAATGTGTAGAATCTATTGAAGACAGACAAACCCATTGAGTATCACTGTTTGACAGCAAGTGTGATTCGGTCTGCTTTCAAGTTTCTACTCTATAGCATTTGGTCAAGTATCAGCATTCATGCTTAAAGTCAAAAGCAAAACCCCACAATATCATTTATATTATGACTTCCATACTTTCTATGTATACTTTAATTACATCTTAACATAAGCCAGTTTACTTTATTTTACAGACTGATTTGTACAGTTCCATTTATGAAAATTCTTCTTTAATGAAGAACTAGATAATTGCCCCAAAAGATCTTATAATCACAGCAAACTGTAATGAATGGGACCAGATTACATTCTGTGGTATCTCTATGGGCACTTAGGGTGTAGTAAAGTCTACTCTCAAGTGTTACAATTTTACGTATGCTGAGGAGCAAGCGTTGTATGGGGAGGTAATTGTCGCGGCATAAGAAACAGCCCAGCCCCATCACGGAACTTACGGCCCGTGGCACTCACCCGCCCCTCTCGCGCACACACTCATAAACACTCAGACTCGGGCAATTTATCTCTTTATAAACTACAAAATGCATTCCATCTTCCTCTATTTCCTCCTATTGCTTTCTCTTGCCTATTCCCACTGGTTTGTTAAACTGTCATTTCTGCCAGATTAGTCAGAACATTAGTTTAGTTGAGCCAATGGAGTCAGCGTCGGGCTGAAAGGGAAAAGGTGCTGAAACATGGGGACAGCAGCACGTGTGACACGAACAGTGCGATAACGTCATGTGGATTCTGCTCAGAAGAACAGCTCATTTGTTTAAGAAAGGGAATTATCTTAAAGTTAACATGTACACTTCCAAAAATCACTTAAGAAAGGTTAAAATAAAAACTGGAATTTTTGAAAGATGCCTAAAAAAGATGTTCTTCTCATCAATTATTATTACTATGTATTATATAGTGCTTTTACATTTGTATTCAATTCATAATTTATACCAATATTACACAACTGTTAGTTGAAAATTCATATTTAAGGGGAACTAGCATATCATATTGAGTCATTTTAAGACTGCATTCTAGATTGCTTTACTGATTGAGAGAAACATTTTTCTTTATATTACTTAATGTAGACACCATTTTATATTTTAATATGTAACTTTATTGATGCCAATTACCAATAGTTATTTTGTGCCTACCGCACCCTTCGCTTGTTTTTCCTAGTTTTAAGTTAGGTAAGGTGATACTGATATTTGGCTCATTTGTTATTACTCATTTGGCTTATTTGGATATTATTACTCATTTGGCTTATTTGTTATTGTATCTCTTATTTTCATTTGAATTATTGTTTTATCAAATATAGGTGTTGTAGGAAAGATTTAGGAATCTAACCACTTAATATGTTTCAGTCATATTAGGAGACAAAGGTACATTTTAATGTAGCATTTATAGATACTAAATGCTAAAAACAACCCTGAAATCACAATAGAAAATATGAAATTGTGCTTTAAACTATCAATAGTCCCTTCTGTTATTTCTCTGAAAGACTAGCTAGATTGCTGTGGAATTATTCCTGAGGTCCAAGATACATTGTGAAATCAGAATTTGCCCAATTCATGAGTTATATCTTCTTAAGATGACCTATTTGAAAAGTGAAGCGACTGATTTGCCCACTGAGGAAGCAGTTAACTTTTTTTTTAAAGATTTTATTTTATTTATTTTCAGAGAGAGGAGAAGGGAGGTAGAAAGAGCAATGTATGGTTGCCTCTCACATGGCCCTCACAGGGGACCTGGCCCGCAACCCAGGCATGTGCCCCGGCTGGGAATCGAACCAGGACCCTCTGGTTCCCAGCCTGCGCTCAATCCACTGAGCTACACCAGCCGGGCGGAAGCAGTTAACTTTTATTAGCAGCAAATTATCATAATTTTTCCAAGAATCAACCAGCATGAACCAAAAGTTAAGTTAGATAATAAGAAAATATAGTTTTTTTCTGTCTTACACAAAGGTGAAGATTAGAAGACATAGCCCTATTCAAATTATCTTCTACCTATAATATTAACTTGAATTGAACATTATTGTTTTTGAATACCTACATTAAAAGCCTAGGATATAAACATGTAAAGACATCGATGGAATCCTATATAAGGGCGGCTTGGAGTCCACCAGGCTCTCCAGTAAGGACATCAGCTAATCCAGGAGCTGTATCATGAGCCTCCCTAAGAAGACAGTTTCTCATTTAACCTTTCATCTCCAGCATTCAGCAGACAGTTGTGAAATGAATAAGTGCCACGACAGACACTTTTTTAAACACAGCAATGGGAGATCAAGAAAGGGAGCAATATATAATCCTAATTTGTTAAAAAAGTTAAGGTCAAAATTGTCCTAAAGTTATTTTTAGTGCTCAATAACCTATACCCAAGCATGAGCCATTTTTGGGGTCTATTCATTCAGCTTTGGATTCACATTGAGATTTATTTAGTAACTTGAGGCCTGAGAGCCACAAGAATTTACAGTCTGAAAAACTGGTAAATTTTTAACTAGCTATGCCGCACTTTTCAGGAAATTTAGTCAGTCTTTCTTTATAGAAGACATTTTATCTGTAAAGCAAAAAAATATGTTTTCATGTAAAAAATATAATTAAGAAAATATTTTATTATCCTCCTTTGTCCCAATAAAGGTGTCCTACTGGCCAATTTTTATTCTTAAATTCTCTGATTTTTTTCTTTACTATTGCAAGAAACTTAGTTGAATTTGAAAAACAGGAAATCACTTGGCACCTAGATCACTTCCCCCAGGTGGTTCAAGGTTCCGTAGAGTCCCTCTCTCACTGATCCCTGTGGAACCCTCCTGAAGCAAGATGGCGTAAGTGCAAGTGCGATGATGCCATTTCACACAGGTGCATAAATGGGAAGTCAAAAGTTAAATGACCTGCCGTGGACCCGCTGGGAGGTGTTGGTATATCTTAGGGGAAATGTCAGAGTGCTGGAATTGCTTTACAAGACACGTTATGTGCTAGGAAAGCATTTCCGAGCAGGCACCTGGCGCCTCAGAGAGGCTTACCTAACCAGGCCAGCTTTCCACTCACTCCTCCCCAACAGGAGCAATAGAATCAAGAACCAGAAAGGGGCATTTACAAACTAAATGAGGGCTGCTGTACTTTCACATTTTCAGATTCTTGAGTCCTGTAAACTCCTCCAACAATTTCCTGCCCCTTCTCGTTTGTAATATTACTGGGCACCGTATTTGAAATATTCCACTCCTGGCTGTCTTGCCATTTACAATGATGATACTGCCACAGGTGATTGTAATCCTAATGCTCTTTTATCTGACCTTCAGTAAATATCCATCCTTCAGTGAGACCCCATTGCGTTTTCAGTCTTCAGTCTGTGCAAAATAGGAATATGGCAAGGATGCCTCTTTTTTGAACCTACAACCAGTGGCCAAGAAGATAAATGAGTCCTTCGGACAATATAAAGATTCTGCACCCTCTTACCCAGCATGCTACTCTGCTATGCCCTGACCTAGCCATGTTGCTCTTTGATATATTGATACTTTCCCCTCATTGTCCTTTTAATTATCTTGTTGCTAAGCTATTTTCCATCTCTGTCTCCTCTTCCTCTAAGCAAAGCACAAACACTCCTCAATTGTCCTTCTTTGCTTTCCTTAGCCACCTAATCTTCTCCCACAGCTTTAACTCTTTTCCCTCCATCTATTCCTACACACTTTTTAAAAAGTATTTAATTTTATTTTTTATAAAACTTGTATATTTTAAGGTGTATGGCATATTGATTCCATATACATATATACAGAGTCTGTCCAGAAGGTATCCGCCATGTAATATGAAAAATAGAGACATTTACTGATGAAAGAAGATACAAGAAACATTGTACATAGGACGATGATGCCTCAGTCCCCTTCAAAGTAGGCACCTTGGGAACTCACACAGTTCTTCCAGTAGTCATCAGCTACCCCATCATATTTTCCTGAATCTCATCAACAGTCTGAAATTTCTTCCCTTTCAAGGTGATTTTTAAGTCACAGGGTGCCAAATCTGGGCTATAGTGGGGCTGAGTCACAGGGTGATTTGATGTTTCACCAAAAAACTCTGCAGGAGACGTGATGTATGAGCAGACACATTGTCATGATGAAGCTGCCAATAACCAGTTGACCATAGCTGTGGCCTTCTGAATCATCTGAGTAGTTTCCATAGAAGGATGTTCAAGCTTAATGCAAAATTTGCTGCAGACTCATTGCTCTACTCACCCAGTCCACCCAGTCATTTTGAATGCCATGGCCACAGAGTACACATGCTCACTCAGCAGGCGTCTACCACCCCCACTGACTAGCGCAGTGAGTCATCATTGTGCACACATGCACATTCCAATCCACTCTCCTTGGATGCCAGGTTACATCAATGTCATGTAAACTGTTCTCGTTATATTAAACAGTGGCTGGACTGTTTCTGGACAGACCTTGTATATATTGTGAAATGATTACTACAGTTTGAATTAAGCTTTTTCCTGCTCAGAAATCTTTAGGAACTTTCTATTACTAATTAGAAAGAATCAGTACTCCTTAATTTGACACTCCTGACCCCAATCAATTCCCCCCTGACTTAGAGCCATTTCTCACTCTCACATTCTTGGTAGTGGTAGATAGTTTAGGCCCCCTCTGCATCTTCTTTTTTTGTTTGTTTTAATATTTTTAGAGAGAGGGGAAGGGAGGGAGACAGAGAGGGAGAGAAAGAGCAATGTATGGTTGCCTCTCACATGGCCCTCACTGGGGACCCGGCCCGCAACCCAGGCATGTGCCCTGACCAGGAATCAAACCGGGACCCTCTGGTTCCCAGCCCGCGCTCAATCCACTGAGCTACACCAGCCAGGGCTCCCTCTGCATCTTGTTCTTGTGCCTTTACTCATCCTCCTCCTCCTTCTTAATTGTTCTTCACTTCATTTCCACATACCCAAATTTTATCTATTGTTTTTAGAAATATTCTTTATGATAGTGTCCCTGTTTCTCCCCTCTTGAAGGAATCCTTAATCAACATTTGTGTAGTCAGAAGCCTACCTGTGTCAGAATCACTTTTGGTTCTCATTAAGTATGCAAATACCTAGGCTTCAGCCAGCCTTACTATATCTAATTTGCTAAAGACGAAGACAAGCTATCTGTATTTTTAACAAGCTTCCCACATGAATCTCATGCATATTGAGTTTTTAAACTACAATCTTATGTTCTGAATTCGCAAGTTACACTTAATGTGTCTTTTCTTTAGGTATACTTAATTGTTCTTGTTCATCATCGTTATTTGTCATATTAGCCTTCTCTGGGTAGGTATATAACTTTAATATCAAAAGAAATGCTTCTGCATCACAAATATTCCTCCAGTTTAAGTCCTCAATATGCGAATGCATTTCATTAGTTAGCACCCAAGGAGGATTAGAATTGGTGCCTAACTCATAAATGTATATACTGACAGATGGAAATAACAACTTGACTTTTCCAAAACAAGAGAAAAATGTGAGGTAGTTTGAAATAATATTAGCAAATCATTTCAAATATTAATTATGCACTTCTAAGTATGACTACGTTGATCACTGCAGTGCTTAATGGAAGGAAACCTGCTAGTCAGGAAGCTTGAATTGTATTTAAAACTTTCCCCTTGCTACTTCATTGAGTGCTCTTTGGTAATTCTTTCCATGTTTCTGAGTTTTTCCTTCTTTCCTTTTAATATAAGATGGCTCAGCAAGATAAGCCAACTATAAGTAATTTACGATTATGTTAATCTATGACCAAGCTATGCAGATTAAGCAGGTCTACATCTTCCGATTTCAGACTGTCCCTGGCTAGTCTTATTAAACAAAAATACTTGCTTTTAACTGCCCCTAGAGATTCTCAAATAACAGAGTTAAAACTCTTAGGCACATTGTCTAAGAAAAAGATGCATTTAAGTATTTTTATATTATTTATGTCAACTAAAATCACTTAACAGAGTCTGTTTTAAGTATGTGTTAAATTTAGGCCAGGTTGTATTACTTATATTATTAACCAATAAACTAAATTGACATTAAGACTAATGTTTTTGTGCCTGCAAATTAAGCCAGAATTCTGGACTTTTATGATGCTGGGATCTAAGATATATATATTCCTATGGTTATAGTCTTAGTATAATAATTCCACTGAGAATGAAAATGGTCTTTTGACGCAAGTTCTCTATGGTGTACTATTTGAACAAGAAAAGGCCACTTTGAATATACTCTCAAAAATTGTTTGTAAAAATCATTTCTGTCTTTAAATATTAGGTCTCTCTTATTTTAAAATACATTTCCATTTGAAAATATGACAACCAATGGGTTTGTCTCCTGATATTGTCAACTAGACATAAGAATATTATTATTTAAGTCTACCACATGTGTTTTCTTGTTTTGAGTAAAAGTAAAAATTATGTACATCTGTCCAAATATTTGTTTATGAGTTACACTTGGAGATTCTAATACACCTAGGATGCTAGCTTAGAAAATTTGTTTAAGACAAGTCTATTACTTCAGTCTTAATAAAATCTGTGCCTTAGTAAAAGCTATCATGTTAGTGACTTCCTTGGAGCAACTTCTTTATAAATTCTTTGCAGATTTCTCATAGCTTAAGAGGTTGGATAAATGTGATATGAATGGGAGACTGAATGGATTTCATTTCAAGATCTCAATATTCATTTCAAATCCTACATCTAGCTGGGACCTACCCCTGTGATACGGGTTATATTCATCTTTCTTTTTTCTAAAAATTCAAATACCAGCTAACTCAAATATGTGACAAATATGCACTTAATAAGATAACTAAAGGTATAAGTATACTAGTAATCTTTTTAAAAAGTGATCTACAAATATCATTAGGATTATTTGATATCAATTCTTATGGTAACTTAGTTACTGTCTGATAGCTGGCTAGATCTTGAGGAACATTATTTCTCTCAGCCATGGGCACACAATTTTGTGCCTCATTGCTTAGGTGACCTAGAAGAGATGATACAAAATCTCATTTTATTATCGGGGAGGACTCAGCATGGGGACAATCTGGAGCAGTGTGGACAGAGTTCAAATGTAAATAGAATATGTGGCTTTTATATTCTCTTTTTTTGCTAATGCCATTTTGGTTTAAGCAATAATATAATTACTTACTAACAGGTAATGTCAAGTGTTAGCTTTCTAAACATTAGGTCCAACTCCTTATTCCAAAGAATTTTTGTTAAATTCTGACAGAAAAATAATTAGATACTGCATTTCCACTTCAGGTTTTCAGCCAGCAAACATACTTTACATACTGTTGTGCATTAAACCACAGTTTTCCCAGAAGGAGCAATGTAATGATCTAATCATCACATTTGCTATTTTTCTATCCTTTGTAGAATCACAGGTTAGAGCCAAGGGTTTCTATTTGATCTTCCTTTCCTTTCAGAAATAAAAGTTGATTGTTTGGTTTTCTGATGAGGGAACGGATGATATTTTTCAGCTTATTCTTTAGAAATTGAGCTCCTTGGACTTTGAATAAAATGGCCTGCGGTTTCCCCAGGGCACTGGTGATTCAGAAACATCTTTCTTCCCAGGACAGTGCACATTCATGAGCTGCTTTGTGTCTGGTGTCCTGTTAAGCAAACTGGGTCATTTTCCATGGTCTCATTATTTAAAAGGAAGAGATTATTCTGATATATCATGAATAATAGTCTATAAATTATAATTGTATATCTAAGTAACTTATGCAAATAGTGGTTAAAAGGACTGATTCCAGAACTGGACTGCCCAGATTTAAATCCCAGATCAGCATTACTCGCTGTGTCCAGGAGCAAGGTAGTTATCCTTTCTGTACCTCATGCATAAGATGAAGACAACAATAGTCCCAACGTCATAGGTTTTTGTGAGGATTAAATAAGCTAATGCACGTAAAGTGTCTGTGACTGGTGCTCACAAAGTGCCCAGTTAATATTAGCTATTACTGTTTATAATTTAATAGGAAAAATAAATTCATCAGCTATCACTACTGCGTTTCTCAAATTGTGGCCTATCACTGTATCTCACTAAGGAAGGCATAATTTATTTATGGCATTACATTCAGTTAGTTAGACATATTTACATAAGAACTTACCTCCACTTTAAGCAGTCTGTACTGTGATGACATATGATTCTTAAAAATGTGGAAATGAAGCCACTTGATGTATTTTGTAAGGATTATAAGCTATTGGTTATGAACAACTGAATAGGTTTAACTAAATGTTTGTAAAAATTGAAATTATAACTGATAAGTTATATAAAGTGAAAGTATAGGGGATATGTTAAATTGGAATTTCTTACCACTTTTGTTTAACTTTTTTACTTATTTTGAGACAATAGTAAAAAAATATCTACTATCTAGAAGAGATGATCCAAATTAAATTCTGTTCATAAGGGGTGTTTCTGGGGAATGAATCTCCTATAATGGAACTATTGATAGTACAGTAGACGGGCTCCATAAGTAAAACACCTGCTTTGGTGAGACAAGCTCAGTGCATAGCAAGAGCCAGTATTAGCTGTAATCATTCTAAACCCTTGCATGACCTTTGTCTTTAAATGTAAAAAAAAAAAAGAAAAAAGAATGTTGCACCTTGGTTAATTTCTTCATTAAAGACCCTATGTGAACATCAATACACTGTAGTAATTCTATTTAAATGATTTTAACCTAATGCTTTATGTCACTCACTCCTTCTTTTCCATAATAGATAACTGATGACAATTTAGCTTTCATAACTCTTTGGAGACCATAGTAATACTGTGCCGGCCAGTGACTGATTATGTTATGTAAAGACCAGTTATCAGGGTTTTTTTCCTTTTCTTTATTTTTAATCCAAACTTAATAAAAGCAATTAAGCTTGAGGTTATTATGCTAGAAAAACTACTTTGATATTATTCTATGTAGACATATAGTAATTGCAAAATCTCAAGTGTTTAATATATTAGAATGTAGAACTCATTGAACCAGTATGTCAGACTCATGAATTTATACAAAATCTTACCTGTGGTTTAACATTTTCTTATTAACTGGTTTATGTAGTAGGTTCAGGGAAATTGGCTCTCCGGAATATTGGGAAACTGCAGTTAGTGATATTTTTCAGGCAAATCTAGACTTTTATTCTACTCTCTTCACAGGAACAAGGATATGGTGTATCTGATGCTGAGTCTGCTTCCTTGCACATGAGCATATCCTTCATTCAATTGTTAGTCTACACTTTGCTTCCAATGGTGACATAAACTCAGAGTATGAATGGACAGTGGCATAGCGAGGGCTGAGTGTTTCAAGTTTTCCAGACTTGGCAAAATCCTAGCATCCTTGGACAGTGTCTCTGACTGCTCAACGGGTGCTACTGAGGCCAAAGTGCTGAGATCCGCTGCATGTGCTCCTTCTTATGTGGCTCATTAAATTGGAATCATAATCTCACCTCATATTGTACATATAAAGTAGGATTTCTTCTATGAGTCCATAGTCCATCTGAAACAATGTTTAAAAAGGTTTTATTTTAGGAACAGGCTTGATCCCCATCCCCAATCAGAAATCTGGTTCCCATTGTTCTTGGATTCATCAACAAGCATGGATCAACTAGTGCTCTGATTAAGGATTAAAGTAATGAGGGTAAAAGATCAAGGCATTCTGCCCTTGTCAAATGAAATAAGGAAATTTTGAGGAAAAAAATACGTTCATATCTAGAATGACTAGAATTAACTTTTATAGAGGATTCATTGTTACAGAACTATTTTGGACTTGCCCATTGTAGAATAACTAGTCAATGATAGAAAATTTGGAGTTAGAGCTGACACCCTGACTGTTGTGGCTCGGGTGGTAGGGCATCATCCTGCAAAACCCAGCCACGTGAATATAGCATCCTTTCCTAAATATTGGGGCAGACGCAGAAATAGCAACGACTTAAGAAAGAATATTAGATGCCCCCAGTTTAGACTTTTTCATCTGTCTTAAAGACTATTCTGCCTTGTTCCTTTTCTTCTTTATTCCCCACCATGCACTAAATTTTTATTAATTTCTAATTAAGGAACAATTTTGCTGTCTTCTACTGCTTTCTCTCCTGCTAACACATGTTCTCAGACTCTTATATTCCACCACAAGAACCTTATCAAGATATTTTCCAAATTTTAGACAAATTTCTCTTTAAAAGGAATGCTGTAGTCAGAGATTAATGCATTCTATACACTAAAATTGTAAGCCATGTTTGGAACAATACGGTGTGGAATTAAATAAATAAAATTAAGAAAACAAAGCAAAGTAAAACTTACAATTGAAATGTGTTTTGGTAGCAAAAGATCTCCAAATCAGGGCTCAGAAGTTCTTTTGAAAACATGTGTAACTCCTGGTGCGTTCATGGCCCACTTGCTGCTGGCAGGGGACGCCACAGTCAGGAACACGGGAAACATGTCTTCCTGAAGCAAGCAGTCTCCAATATACAAGGCCCTGGTCCCCGATTAGTTGATTTATAAGGTAAAGGGCAATTCATTTTTATATAGAAGTGTTGATTCTCTATGTTCCAGTTGGAATAAATTTTTTTTAAAACATAGTCAATTTTATTTTTCAAAAACCACAAGATAGAGTCTTTGGTTGTACATGGAATAAAATTTTTATTTCAAGATGTTCAGTTCCTGAAAGCTCTGTGGCAGATTTCAAAATCCCAAACATTTGGCTCCAATAGGCATTTCTTCTCTGCAGGGCTTACATTTTGTGTTTATTCTCCGAATTTTGGCTATACCTAATGGCTACGGGTAATCCTGGAAAAAATGTAGGTTATTTCAGGTTTTTTAATTATCTTATCATCTCAGACAATATGTACTCCTTGTTTGAGAATCGCCTGTTAAAATTAAGTAACTGTACTGCTACTGTTATTTTACTTTCACCGTGTGTTGTTTGCATCATCACCTTCCTATGCTTTTTTGTTAAATAATTATTATATTTGTGTCATTAAGCTAATCATTCTGCCCTCTGTTTCCTCAGAGCTTTAACTGGAAGTTAAAATATTTTTGCTTTTGGCCCTGGCTGGTGTAGCTCAGTGGATTGAGCACCGGCT
The DNA here is from genome assembly GCA_004026765.1 of Micronycteris hirsuta. Lineage (NCBI taxonomy): Eukaryota > Metazoa > Chordata > Mammalia > Chiroptera > Phyllostomidae > Micronycteris > Micronycteris hirsuta. The sequence goes on from PVJI01004053.1 coordinate 26,767, forward strand.
GGGAACCAGATGGTCCCGGTTCGATTCCCAGTCGGGTCACACGCCTGGGTTGGGGGCCAGGTCCCCAGTGAGGGCCATGTGAGAGGCAACCATACATTGCTGTTTCTCTCCCTCTCTGTCTCCCTCCCTTCCCCTCTCTCTAAAATAAATAAATGAAATCTTTAAAAAAACATTTTTGCTTTTGGTGACAGAAAGCCTTTAATTTTGAGTAGGTTAAATATATAATCATAATACCAAGAAAGTTTTGAGAATCCACCCCATTGCAGGTAAATTGTACTAAGATACACCAGACAGCTAAGAAGCAATTTTCTTTTCCTGACAAAGTTCTAGGACAATGATTCTAAAACCTGTTTAGGGGTTCATTCCATATTCATTATATTTTGTGATTTATGTCACTGAGTATATTTGCTATTGTTTTATCCTTATTTGAAGAAAAATGGATTTTCATACCCCCTCCACATTCTCCCAATGCACAAAGACCAGAATTTGCTTCTCCACCCTATTTCTCCAAACAAATCAATCCCCGTTTGGTTAAACTCTCTAGTGAATACCAACCATTGCTAGGTACAGGACTCTCTCCTAAACAAATGATACAGAAAACACTAAACATGTAGAGGAAGTCTAATCATAAACTATTATCAGAGAATATTATCAAAACCTAAATTCAAAACTATAGAGTTTTAGTCATGGAGAGACGGTATGATTCCCTAGAAATACAAAAGTTGACATATGAAGCAGTGTAATCAAAGCTTTTGCCGTTCCATCCTGGGTTCCGGACATAATGTGAGGCTGTTTTAAATCACCGTGACCTCCATGCCTCAGTGTCTTTGGAAAATTCGAAGCTGAGTGTTTAGCCCCTGAAAGGCTTTGTATTTCCCTTCTAGCATGATGGAAACAAATTTTATATATGCTTCCTATTTTAGATATGTATCTTATTTTATCTGGTTTGGGCTATTTGCTGACAGAGCACGGTTCTTGAATAACAGATAACACACAACAAATGTGCCCTGCTCCTTGGTACACAGGAAATGAGGATGCTCACGGTGCCTGCGCCAGCCATGGGTTAGCTCAATAAATTTGAATTGCTCATTAGAGTTCCAATGCTTCATTGTTGCCTATATGTGAACAGCTTAAGTGAATAGGAATCAGATGGAGGGTGGGGGAGGGCACACAGAGATTTCACATAATTCTTGTTGCCAGAGAAACCATTTCCTTGCTGTCTGGGCATGCACCGAGCAACTTAGATCAACTGGAGGCACAGCACAGCCCTTGCTGTTACTTTAGTAAAGACAACAAACAAAAGGGAGAAACTGCTTATAAAGACAAACAGAATGGAGTATTAAAATGGTCTTGTAATTAGATGGTTTTGTAGACTTAGCTTTGAAACACCTTGTCCCAAAGATGGCTGATCCATCTGATTATCCGTGTGTTTCTATGCCTCATGTTGATTTATATTTCTTTGTCTGCCTCTGTCAGAAGACCACATTTCATATGTGTTTATATATCATTATACTTATGCATATTTATGCAAGAATGCTCTTTATCTTTGTCCCTCTTTCTCTTCCTTCCTTCCTCCTACACACACACCCCACATCACATCACACAGCTGTGCTGTGTTGAACACGGGGGATCTTCTCTCAGGGGGGAGAAACAGGAAAGAATATGGCAATAACAGTTTGCACACCAAAGCCGAAAGAAATGACAGAAATTGAGGAAGCACAAGAAAGTACAAACTGTGAATTCCAGATGTGTTTATATTATACTTGGATCTTTTTGATGAAAAATGATTTTTCATCATGAATGTTAGAAAATCAGTAAAGAGTATATGGACTAAAATGTTCTAAACACTCAGTTCCCCATATCTTTTCCCCCACATTTTTAGTATGTAAAGTATATACTGATTTTATTTCTGATGCTATATAAGAAAAACAAGTATTAGTACTAAAAACATAAATTTATCTCTGAGACTGGGTAAAAAGTGTAATGGATAGACCCACACTTTTTTATATTGGTAGGTACAAGATAGTTAACCATGAACACTTAACACTATAACAATAAGAATGAGAGATTATGTGGTCTGTACTCTGGTACAGTGATTGTAAGGGGTCTGGAAAAAGGAAATTATCCTGAAATTCCAAATAGACAGGCTCAGTTAAGGTAAAGATTGACTTTTGTCAGGAAAGGTACTGGCCTAGAACATGAATCCACGCCATGACTCACTTTTAGTTAGAAAGTTTTCGTTTCTGATCATCCTATGTGGTCACTTTAGGTCTCTGAGTTTGTAAGCCTGCCACGCAGACTTCTCCTGAGTTTGTCAGATTTAGTGCGGAACCCCTTTTTTATCCACAAAATGTTTATTGAAAAAAGAACCAATGAATGAAACAGAACTTTAGCCCAAAGGAATAGCTGTTATACACAGGGTAACATTATAAACTGGAGTCCATTCGGAGATGAAATTCAAGGTTTCCAACTGCCTTGTCACAGAAACCACTGAACACATTTCTCATGTTTAGATATTCTAAGAATAAAATGTGGCAATATTGAAAAAGAAAACAATATGAAATAACAAAATCATGCTTTAAAATTGCAAAAGAAATTTTTGAAAAAATATCAAGAAAATAATTTTGATTTTCCTTTAAATTCTTTCTGATTCTAGTCTAATACTTTTTTCCTTTGCAAACTCCATTCTTTCATTCCTGCAATGCTAAAATCTCTCTCTGCCTGAACAATTATCACATGCTAATTTCCCCTGCCCTGGGGATATGGCCTAATTTACATTCTTTTTAATGACCCATCTTCTTCAGGCAGACACAGGTAGAAAATCACTGATAGATTTTAAAGCACTCATACCAAAATTGTTTAGATTTTGTTTCATTTTGTCTTTTATTTATTTTTGCTTTCTATTTACCTTAAAGGAGATGGAAGAATTTAAATTCTATTTTTTAAATCTCTCTTCTTGCCTTTTGTTTATCAATTGCACAGATCACAGTAGAAACTATTAAAAATCCCTGTGTAATAATACCTATTATTTCTGAGTGTAGATCTTGTCACTCAGTACAATTTCTGGATTTGGCTTTACAGGCTAAAATATATGTATTTTCTTTTACTCTTTTATATAGTTTGATGAAAACTATAATTGTTATCAAGGTCTCAATTCAAATTTCAGTGAACTGAAAGATTCTGAGTTTTGTCACTGACTTTCCTCCACAATTTGCATAGCTGATTATAAAAGGAAAAATATTGCTGCCTTAGCTTGCACTGGTGATCAACGCCTTCTAGTGTTAGATCTTTTCATTATAAATGCAATTGACGGAGGTGTCTATTATAAGCTATTAACAAATATAATCTTTATAAATAGTTCTCATCATGTATAAGACAAGTCTAAATTTGTTTGGACATAGCTCTTGAAGACACCCTGCTGTGGCATCCTCAGAGTGCCAAGCCAGAATTCAGTGGGAGAGTCACACACTTTGAGCAAGTGTAACTGGTTATCTTCCCATCAGCCTGAAATGATGCGTGTTACATCCAACCTCGACCATGTACAACTCAGAGGCATTTAGCCGTACTCTCTGTCATCTAAGATAAATCTTGCTTGGCCATTTTGGTTCACATTGTCCCATTTCTGCTTCTCCTAATGCTAATTTGACTTGCAGTCCAGTGGAGGGAGGTCTTAAACTAAACATGCAATTCCTTATTCTCTCTAAAGACCGGTGTGTATAAGAAAGATAGAAAGCTTAGGACTCTTCAAGTCTTCAGGTCCCATATTTCCATGCGAATGCAAGTTCAAAAATACATTTCAAAGTCAAATATAAATGATGTTTGGATTACCCACCATTTTGGATTATACACACCACTGCTCCCATTACTACAGGTAATTAAGAGCTTTCTGATATGAAAAAGTATTCCCTTAAATGCCGACCCTCTTCTATCAAACTTTCACAGGAACGTTAATAAGCAAAGCTGACTGATTATAATTCCACCTCCTTTCCATACTCAGTCTCTGGAGGAGATATTCAAAAGCAATAACTTCCTACAAAGCACTTAGGAAGGGAGAAAGAGGAGAAGTTAGAGACCTGAATAATGAAGATTCCATATCAGTTCTTGATAATGAAAAGTTTTCAACTGAATATTGCCAAAGGTCATATCAGAAAATATAGTCTTAGAGAAAAAAATGAATAAAGTAAAAATAACCTGGTAATATATAGACATGACAAAACTATAGAGCAGAAGCACACACCACATCCACCCATTCAATTCTAGCCCTTGCTTTCACAAATGAAGAAACTAGGACTTCGTAGAACACCATTCCCAGGCAATAGCACCCCCTCCTCTCTGTGGCCCCTATACCTTGTTCATGTTTCTAGTATTGCTTTATTTCTACTATTATTGTTGTTTGTACTCTTCTGTAACTACCAGTTAGTCTCTGGTGCCTCTTCTAGCCTAATGCCAGGTTCCCACTGATTACCCCCAGCACTGGCACAGACCGGGCACATAACAGGAAATGAAAGCTTCCCGGGTTTGAGTCTAATTGAATTGCATGCATAACCTTCAACATGTATATTTTCTGTGAACTTAATACCTAAATGTGATCATGAATCTTGGTCCTTTACATACAACAAAATTTTATACTCACTTGATATTATAATCATACATTAGATCACATAGATAGAACTTATAAAGATATAGCTGGAATTTCTGTTTTGGGTGGGCTGGGTACTTTGAGCTTTATTGATGGTGCATGACAAGGCAGGGCTCCCTAAGCCCCTCCCCCCTTCAGGGGGTCTGGGATGGAAACTGGAGGTCAGAAGATTCTCATTGTGTTGGGGGATCAATTTGGGGCAAGGACTCCCCAGCAGCTGAGCGTCTGTCTTCCTGTCACTGGGACTGGTGGTCCAGGGTTCTCTTATTTCTTGGAAGCCATGTAGACCATTAGGTACCTGTTGCTGTGGCCAAATTCACTGTCATGCCAGGAAATGAATTTGACAGAGTAGTCACTGAGGAAAACGCCAGCCCCAGCATCGAAGATGGAGGAGTAGTTATCACTGTTAAAATCGCAGGAAACAATCTAGTCCTCAGTATAGCCCAGGATGCACTTGAAGGGGCCTTCTGATGGCTACTTCACTATGTTCTTGATGTCATCATATTTGGCAGCTTTCTCCAGGTGGCAGGTCAGATCCTTACCTGACACATTTGGGATGAGGACAGGGAAGGTCATGCCATTGAGTTTCCCATTCAGCTCAGTGAGGACCTCGCCCACAGCCTTGGCAGCGCCAGTTGAAGCAGGGATGATGTTCTCAACAGCCTCTCAGCGAAGGCCACAGCTTCCCAGAGGGGTGATCCACGGTCTTCTGGGTGGCAGTGATGACATGGACTGTGGTCATCAGTCCCTCCATAATGCCAAAGTTGTCATGGATGATGTTGGCCATGGGAGCTAAGCAGTTGGTGGTGCAGGAGGCATTGCTGACAATCTTCATGGACTTGTCATACTGTCATGGTTCACACCCATCGCAAACATGGGGATATCTGCAGAAGGGACAAAGAGGCTGACCCTCTTGGCTCCACCCTTCTAGTGAGCCCCAGCCTTCTGCATGGTAGTGAAGGCACCAGTGGACTCCACAATGTATTCAGCACCAGCATCACCCCATTAGATGTTGGAAGGATCTCACTCCTTAAGGATGGAGATGGACTCTCCATTGATGAAAAGCTTCCTGTTCTCTGCTTGACTGTACCTTTGAAACTTGCCGTGAGTAGAATCACACTGGAACATGTAGACCATGTAGTTGAGGTCAATGAAGGGATCGTTGATGACGATAATATCCACTTTGCCAGAGTGAAAAGCAGCCCTGGTGACCAGGCGCCCAATACGGCCAGATTCGTTCACTCCCACCTTCACCATCACGTCTCAGGGTTGAAGCTGGCACTGCACAGGAACACGCAGATGTCTGTGGAACTGGAGGAGCAGAGAGCCTTAGCTAGAATTTCAATTGCTGAATTAATTATATCCTCAGAGCTTACCTATGAAACATTTATTGATTTGATTTTAAAGCTGTGGTGTAAGTATTTTCTAGATGATAACAGCATGATCTTTTGATTTAGTTTCCCGGCTTAGACCCAGATTCCTTCGGTAATAGTCATCAGTCTTGCATAGCATGGATGGCACTACTTGAAATTACAAGTAATAGTGATTACCTATGGATTGATGAATCATATGACTCTAAAGTTTTTCTCTCTCTTGACTTTCAAGAGCGGCACCTGTTTTGAGTCAAGTGTCACTAATTTTTCTGGCAATATTCTGTAACTTATGAGTATTTTTCTCTGCTGAGTAAGGTTTTATCTTGCCCCCAACTCTCATCTTCCTTTGATCACTATGGCTTATCAATATGATGCTGTAACCCCTCTTGCAATGTTCCTTTGAAGAATTTGGCTGGCATTATCTAATTGCTAACAGATAAAACTCCAGATTCACCCAGAGATTAAAATTGTGTCCTCATCATTATATCATAGTTCATTTCTCTGAGAATGGGCCAAAAGTTGCAGTCTTTGATGTGGCTAATATAGCTTGATTTGGTATTCATTACCTACTCCCCTTCCCCAAACCACAGGATGCTGTGCACACCTTGTACTAGGACCCATAAACCCCCACCCAGGTACTTGCACTCAAAGATGGTTATGACAGGCAGATGTAAGTTTTAAAGTTAGCCAGAATCCTGATTTTGATGGTTATCTAGCTATGTGAATTTGGACTACTTACTGACTTCTCCGAGTTTCAGTTTTCACTTTTATAAAATGTATGTGATCTTATCACCCGTGAAGGTTAAACAAAATGTACTTAGGGCATAGTAATATGTCCTTATTAGCAGAAATAACCATTCTATTAACAATGGTAACTTAGCATAAGGTCACTCGCATGAAAGACTCCTTCCTTCTTTAGGGCTAAATTCACTCTCCTGGATACGTTAATAACTTAGAAAGTTCTGTCTGAATGCTTGATGACTTCTTGGTTTATAATCCAAGAAAGAGTCATGTAAATATCATGTTCATCTGGCTGGATTTAGGATTGACGTAAAAGAAATTTCTGGTGCAGGGTCAACACTGGGAAGTAATGAGTAAGCATAACTTTTGCCTGTCATCCAAGATACCGAGGATGGGGGCAAAAAGTCAATGCCAAAAGATCATGTGCAAATGCCAGGAGGCAAGCACAGAAGTCATTGAAAACAGCATCTAAAGATGAGCAATCAGGAAATAGCTCAGGTGTGAACACAAATTCTGCTGAATAACGATCTTTTTCCAGTGCTATTTTTAACTCAGCACCCGAGAACATAAAAATCATTGAGGACTGAAATAGTAAATGGAATTTGTACTGGGTGTTGCCCCTTGTTTTGGTGTCAGAATAGTTGGAAGGTAAATGTTAGTGGAAGTGGTAGCCACAGACCTGGGGAAGTATGAGGAATGCTCGAACGGAGAAGCAGCCGACCTAGGGCTAGAGATGTCTCGGATGACATCCTGTGGAAGAGGGCATCTCAGGGAAGTGTGGAAGGCCATGCAGGAGCTTAGAAAACAAGGGGATATAGGGCATTCTAGCACAGAAATGATACTTTGCAGAAATACAAAGAAATTTGTCTACAAAGCAAAATGGCAAGAAATGCATCTCCCTGAAGCATGGGCTGTATGTGTGTGTGTTGCAGGTGGGAAGGGGAGGCCCGGGGTATTGTGGAGAGAAACCAGGTTGCTCTGGCCAGTGAAGTCTGTCTCCTCATAGGCTTTGTCTGTTATGGGTAACATGTGAGATTTTAGTCTCAAAACAGTTGAGAACTTTTGAGAAGTATTAAGCAGGGTAGCAAGATGATGGGGTCTATGTTTTCTAAAGATCAACATCTCGGTGGTGTAAAGAGTGAACTGGATGAAGGAGATTTAATAGTCTTTTGCAAAAGTAAAGTGAGATGTAATGCAGATTTAACTGGTGTGTTAATAGCAGATACAGAAAGCAAGAGACATGTGGGAGAAATATTTATAATAGGAAAGGGTTTGACTCAGTAACTTCGTAAAAAGTAGAACATGGAACCAAAAGAATGTATTATATAGTACTTTACAAGAGTGAGTATTAGAAGAGACTCAAAATTATGTACATGCTGTGTAGACATCTACTCCTGGCTCTGGTGATTATTATTTATGAGACTTAAAGTTTACTCATTCATGAAATGGAGTTCATAATACCAGTCTTAAATGGCTGATGAAGGCAAGCTAACATATATAAATATGGTTTTCCACATAGCCAACATTCAATAATAGTCAGATATTGTCAGTATTATTAAAAGTTCACTTAAATTACAGAGGGCTCATTCAGAGACACTTCATTAATTTTTTTTTCTAAACATACTCTCTCATTATGTCCCAAGGGGGTTATATGTCATCTAGCTTGAAATGAATTAACGTGTTCAAAACACTTAAAAAATGCTTGGTCCACAATAGGCACTATGTGCTCATTAACTTAAGTAGTTAAGTAAATAAATATCCAGTCAGTTATTGTGTACTGCCAGTTACTCCATCATGCTGAGAAATCAGAGAAAGGTCTGATTCTCCTTGAAAAATAGTGGCTCCAAAATTGGAGACAATTTTATTGATAACCTAAACTTCTTGTCACGTTCTTTTATCAAGACACAAACCTTAAAGTGGATGTGGCGGTAAGAGTCCTTCTCATTGACCACTTTCTGTCTGAGTTTTAGAAATGGTTTTCAGTGTGTTCAAAGAAAGCCATGGATGTGGATGCGCTCGAAGGAATACAATTTTAGTAGACAGCACAAATTGAAGGAAGCATTTGTTGCGACTGTTAAACGAGAACTGAATTATCAATTTTTGGTCCTGTCAGTCTTCATCAGTGGAAAGTGTGTATAGAACCCATTTAATTCTTTCAAATTTTGCTTCAATACAGGATATGTCAATACATTTCTTCATCCTGATAAATTTTCAAAGAAGCATTATATCTAGGTAGATATAGATTAAGAAGAAAAAGTCTGTTATGATTATTAAAAAATAATGGACCAACCTTTACTTACATTTCACTTTTAAATAGTTGTTCTTTCCATTTCGCTACATGAGAAGCATCTTACACCAGCCTGCATTAAGCTCCAAGGTGAAGGCCATGGTATTTATGGGAGTAAAAGCAAGGTAGAGATTGCTTTTGCCAAATAGTAATGAAATCCGGATATGTAAAAACAAGATTATCTCATTAAAGCAATAATAAACACAGGAAAATATTAAGGACCAGATGGAAATTCAAATAAGAGACTCTGTAATGGGATATAAGAATGCAAATTACCCAGGGAAGAGTTTTTGCACATTTAAATGTAGTTGCTTATGTCATAAAAAGACATACATAACATACAATCTGTTAAAGTATTTGTGTTTGAATCATAAGGACTTCTAAGTAGAGAAACCGCAATGTTTATCTCAGACTCACTGCCTCCAGGTATTATTGTTACATTCAGAATGAGTATTAAGTAAAAAGTTTCGAGTACTATCGGGCATGACTTAGCATATCTTAGAGTCAGAGGTTATAATTACACTAAAAATCATGTTCAAGCAAATGCAATTACTATAATTTCAAATTTACCTTTCTAGTTCATTTTGAGGATTGGTTCTACTTTTCCTTTCCTTAGTCCTACGTTATCCTATTTTTTTTTCTAGTTTAATTTTGATATCTCAGTCACCACCAGTCATCTAAACACTTGCCTTCCTATTCCCCTGAATTTCCTTGGCTGGGTGGCTCTTTGAAGTGGTAATAAACCCAGCTGTGTTCAGATATAAGTGCGGGTTTCAGTAACTCCTAGTTTCTTTGGTCATTTCCGAAGATGTATTCCAGAGCTAGAAGTGAGAATGCCATGCAAAGGAGGTGAAAATATACTTCTACAGAGGTGCAGTCATTTCCATTGTATGCCAGGGTTCATTGTGTCCAAGGTACCACCACGTCAAGACCTGGTCAAGCCTGATTCATGGCCCCATTGACTGTGAGTCTGCTCAAGTGTCCATCATTGCATTTTATTTTTTAATTTTTTTATTTTTAATTATGATTGGCATACAGCATATTAGTTTCAGGTGTATACCCCAGTGATTAGACATTGCATAACTTAGTAAGTGACCATCCTGGTCAGTCTCATACCCATCTGACACCATACATAGTTATTAGAATATTATTGACTGTAACCCCGTGTTGTACTCTATATCCCAGTAACTACTCCATGACTACCAGCCTGTATTTCCTAGTCCCCTCACCTTTTTCTCCCATCTCCCTAGCCTCCATCCAGTCTGGCCATCATCAATGTGTACTCTGTGCCTATGAGTCCATTTCAAAGTTCTACTTGTTCCTTTATTTTGTTTTTCAGATTCTGGTATGGATAAATATGTATTTATTGCCATTTTATTCATATTTTTGATCTTTGTTTTTTCTTCTAAAAGAAGACTCTTTAACATTTCATGTCATACTGGTTTGGTGATGATGAACTCTTTTGGCTTTTTCTTGTCTGGGAAGCTCCTTATATGTCCTTTGATTCTAAGTAGTAGCTTTGCTGGGTACAGTAATATTGGTTGTAGGTTCTTGATTTTCATCACATTGACTACTTCTTGGTCAGTCTGTTTTGGATTGAAATGTTTTTGTTGAGAAATCAGCTGACATTCTTATGGGAGTTCCCTTGTACGTAACTAATTAGCTTTTCTCTTGTTGTTTTTAAGATTCTCTCCTTGTCATTACATTTTGACATTTTAATTATGATGTATCTTGGTGTGGATCTCTTTGGGTTCCTCTTGTTTGGGACTATCCTAGCTTCCTGGATATGTATGTCTGTTTCCTTCAGCAGGCTAGGGAAGTTTTCTATCACTTTTTAAAATAGGTTTTCAATTTCTTGTGCTCTCTCTTCTCCTTCTGGCACCCCATGATAAGAACATTGGTAAGCTTCAAGTTGTCCCGGAGACTCCTTAGCCTATCCTTATGTTTTGGATTCTTTTTTCTTTTTGTTCATCCCATTGGATGATTTTTGCTTCCTTATATTCAAATTCGCTGATTTGATCCTTAGCTTCATCTACTCTACTCTTGAATTCCTGTAAATTATTCTTCATTTCAGTTAGTGTATCATTCATTTCTGACTGGTTCTTTTTTTATAGTTTCCAAGTCCTTTTCTGCCCTGTTGAAGTTCTCAGTTCATCTATGAGTCCCCTAAGTTCACTGAGCATCCTTATAATCATTGTTTTGAACCCTGTATCTGGTGGTTTGTTTGCCTGCATTTCACTTAGTTCTTTTTCTTCTATCTGAAGATTTCTCTTGTTCTTTCACTTGGACTCTGTTTCTTTGTCTCATTTTAGCTACTTCCCTGTGTTTGTTTCTATGTACTAGCTTCTTCGTCTCTCAGGCTTTGTAGGGTGGCCTAAAATAGTAGGTGTCCTGTGAGGTCTAGTAGCACAGCCTCCCTGTTCACCTCGGCTGGGCACTCTAGGTACACCACACTCCCCCAGCCCTTGTGGGCTGTGTACACTCTCCTGTTGTGTGTGAGCCTCGATTGCTGTTAGAAGATTGATGGGCGAGATTTACCCCCAGGTTCTTCAGCTGTGAGGACTGGCCATGAGCTCAGTGGAGGATCAGCTGGGCATCATCCTATGAAGCTGGACTTAGTTCACCAGGGTTCTGGTGCTCACTGAGTCCACCTCTTGAGTGTGTCACTTGTGGATGTGGTTGGATGGTGCTTTGACTTGGTCTGACACTGTCCATGAAGTGTGCTGGTTCTTGGGCCTCCTGGAAGGTGCAAGCCAAGGTCAGCTGCTGTCTGTGTTCTGCCCTGGGCCTCCTGTATGAGCTACAAAGCAATCTGCAAATGACTGCTAATTGTGCTGGCCCTGGAGGTGCCCAGGAGAGGCCAAGAAATGAACCAAGCCTAGCTGCCTCTAATTCTGGGACCACTTAGCAAGAGGTACATGGCACACCAAAACCAGAAGGAGCTTGTCTGAGAAATTTTAGAAAAATCTGAAACATAAGCCATCATATCTATGGCCATTTGTATAGAAAAGCCACTGTAAACAGCTTGGGTGGGCCCACAGGTGCTGGGGTGAGGTCTCAGGGAATCACCAGGGCAGGGCAAACAATGTTAGCCAGGTTGATGGAGACTCAGATATGGTGCCTGCCTGCTGGTTCTGTGGGGGGAGGGCTCAGAAAAGGAACAAAGCCTCTGCCTGCCCTTCTATCTGAGAGAAAGCTGCCCTTCCAGTCTTGCCCTGATGCCAGACAATTCAGTTTCCTCCCCATATGTCCCTCATGCCTTTCGGTCTGCTGCCCCTGCACTGAAGCTCAAAGGGAGTGAGTCCAAGTAAGTTTATGTGCAGATTCTTTATGAGGAACTGCCTGGGATTCCAGTAGCCTTCTGTCTTACTCAGCAACAATCTCCAGAAGTTATGAAGACCACTCTTCCTGACAATGGCACCGGCACCATGGGCTAGGGGCCCTGGTGTGAGGTTAGGACCCCTTGGTCCTCAGGGGGGAACCTCAGCAGTGTAGCTGTCCCTCCCTATTTTACCCACCACACATATAATGTGGCACCCATTGTTCCATGTTCTCCGTCCCTCCTCCCAGTCTCCATGTGGCTTTTTCTTTCTGACCTTAGTTGTAGGACTTCCTCTGTTCAGCTAGATTTCAGATGGTTCCAAATGACCATTGTTCCTATTTAGTTGTAATTATGATGTGGCTGTGGGAGGATGCAAGCACCTCATTTACCTGTGCTACCATCTGGACCAGAAACCTCCTCCATCTGTGCTTTGTTGCAACTGTTTTCCCTCTTAGGGAAAATGCCCTTCCCTAGGCCTGCAAAAAAAAAAAGGCAAAACAAAACAAAAAAACAAGACTATACATTGTTTCAGGGCTGACGCCATTTCTACTACCTTCTCCAATCTGTCTCCTATCCACCCACATGGATCTCTTACTTCATTGTAAGAGTTTATGAGTGACTGACATTGTTGTGTAATTGTTCTGTGCTCCCTAATCTTTGCCTTCCTAAAATAGGACTTATTCGGTATAGATTTAAATATAGAGAACTTTTAATCTCTTTAAAAAAATTTTTGAGGTATAATTGACATAAACTAGTTTCAGGTGTACAACATAATGATTTGATATTTGTACATATTGCAAAATGATCATTGCAATAAGTCCAGTTGACATCCGATACCGTACATAGTTACCAATTTTTTTCCTTAAGATGAGATTTTAAGATTTACTTTCTTAGCAACTTTCAAATATCCAATACAGTATTATTATTACAACCCATGACATTTTTTATTTTATAATTGGAAATTTGTACCTTTGACCACTTTCACCTATTTTTCCCATCTCCCACCCCCACCTCCAATAAGCAACAATCTGTTATCTGTATATATGAGCTTGTGTTTTTTGCTACTTTAAATTCCACGTATAAATGAGATCATACAGTATTTGTCTTTCTGTCTGACTTACTCAATTACCATAATGCTTCCAAGGTCTATTTATGTTGTTGCAAACAGCAGTATAATTTTTCATCTTTTTAAATAGCTTTAACTTACTGGGTTTAAAGCTTATACTTGAAATTTAATTCCATTTGTTAACACCATGTAGTGACTCAATGGTAAGTTTCAACTAGAACACAGCCATTTGTGCTTGTTGCCCTTTTGAGAAATTACTGGATGCCGTTTGCTATGCTTGGCAGTAGCTACCAAACAGAACAGAAGTAAGAGACTGTCATTTATTAAAATAAGGAAGCAAACCATTTAAAGAATTATTATAAGCATTTACTTGAGAAAATCGTGTTTTCAGGCACTTTCCACCACCTGGAAATGTTTAGATAAAGAAAGATTAATTCAGTCAGCTTTGTTGTCATAGGGGAAACAATTAGCATTTCAATTTTCTTCCTTATTCTCCCAGAAAATGTTGGCTTACATGACCAGACAGTATCCACCCAAACACCAGGTTTACAAACAAAATGAGAATCAACTGTCCACGGAGAGGAGCTTGTCATCGTCACTTGAAAATTCCTTACAAATGACTTGTGAGAAGAAAACCAGTGGTTGTCTGACTTTGGCATCATCTGTATGTTGGAAGCTGTGGTACACCAGTAAACCAGTGTTTCCTCTTCTCCAAAAACAAAAAGAAAGCTTTTTGCAGTGTTTGCAATTCCTCTGGTGTAAATATGCCCGCTTTGTCTGATTTCAGGCCACCGCTGGTTTTACTGTCCAGTTTGTACAATTCCAGAATATTTAACAGCTGGTTCACAAACGACTCAAACCCACTTCAGCTTACTACTGGACCTGCAATTACTGAACAAGTTTGAATAGTTTGCCGAGAGCTTTAGCAAAAAGCAGGAGGCAGTGTTTTATTCTGCTATCTATTATTATGTTAAATTAAATAATCCTGACCTAAGAGAAAAATGACTTTGAACATATGGAAAGTAAAAAACCAGCTTTCATTGTGCACAACTCTCATCTCTGGTCTCATCAGATCCTGTGCTAATCCAGATCCCTTCATCTTTCCACGGAGAGTTAGATTTATGTTGTTTTCATCTCTGTGGCCCAATGCCTGGCTCACATATGATCTGAAAAATGTTCATTGAGTAGATTATTTTGTAACTCTTTTGTCACACTTTCAAAAAACCTACATCTAGATAATTCTCTGAAGTTATTATTTAAAATGTGGACAAAGCATTTTAAAATACCATTTTTTAAATGAATGCCGTAGTTTGCAATCTTTCTCTTTGTTCCAAGATTTCCTAGTAAGATGAATTTGGATAACTTGCCCAACTGAAATCTCATTATTTAATCTATAAAACTGGGAAGTCAGTAAATCTGGTTTCTAGTCTCAATCCTAGCAATTGGGGTCGGTCTGATCATAAATTTCAGGCCTTTAACAATGACACACATTTCTGACATATGCTTGCACATGAAATCATAACACAGCTTCATATATTAGTAAACACCAATGAGGCAAGCAATAAAGTACATATGCAAATAGAATGTAATTTATTAATTTTTCTTCTCTTGTTCCAAGCTATTCATTGAAAAAAAATGAAATCTATATATCTATATATATAGATATATATATGAGGCCTGACTGGAAAAGGTCCAACCATTGTTAATATAATGAGAATGGTTTGTGTAACATGGATGTAAACTGGCAGCCAAGGAGAGTGGACTGGAGTGTGCATGTGTGAACAATGACGACTTCACTATACTAGTCAGTGGGGGCTACTGAGTGAGCGTGTATACTCTGTGGCCGTCACATTCAAAATGATTGAGCAAATAGAGCAATGAATCTGCATCAAATTCTGTGTTAAGCTTGAACATTCCTCTGTGAAAACTATTCAGATGAATCAGAGGCTGCAGCCAGGCAGCTTCAGCACAATAATGTGCCTGCTCATGCATTACTCTTCATCAGAGTTTTTAGCTTAAACATCAAATCACCCAGGTGACTCTGCCCTTCTACGGCCCAGATCTGACTTTGCGACTTCTGGCTTTTCCCAAAACTGAAATCACCTTTGAAAGAGAAGAGATTTCAGATCATCAACGAGATTCAGCAAAATACCACAGGGCAGCTGATGGTGATTGGGAGAACTAGGTGAGGTCCCAAGGTGCCTACTGTGAAGGGGACTGAGGCATCATTGTCCTATGTACAATGTTTCTTGTATCTTGTCATCTTCAAAAATGTGTCTATTTTTCATATTACATGACTGGATGCTTTCTGGGTAGACAATTATATATATATATATAAAATACACATACACATACATATATGTGTGTATGTGTGTACATATATATATGTGTGTGTATATGTGTGTAGTCTTCAGAGTCTTGAAAACCAGATATTCCATTTTTTGAGTGAAAAACCAAATAAACTCATGGCAAATAAAATACATTTCAGGGAACAAAACCTAAGAGTTATAAATTATCCCCAAATGTCATAATAAATGCACAGTTTATGCATTTGTTTTACCATATTCCTCACATTTGAGATACTTGATTTTTACCTAAGAGAAATGACCTTTGGAGCACTGTCCATGGACAACCCACCGTTGCATCTAGAACAGTCATCATCTTCACAGTCAGAGTTACGGAGATAAAAACTGCATCTGTGCTCATTCAACTCAAAACAATTTAGTCTCATTAGCTAGCAGAGGAGAGATCAGAGCTTCACACATCCAGGTTCAAAATGTCTGCAGCAAAGCCTGTGCCCCTCATTTCTTTCTTTAACCCTTTTACTTGTGTTACCATTTGTTCTACAACCAGAACCAAGTTGGAATGAACTAAAGAGCAAAATATTCAAAATTGTCACAATGTCTCCTTATGCATGAATTTAAGAAATAGAAGCTTTTGCAAAAATAAATTTAACAGTCTACATATTTGTTTATTGAAAGGTACTGCTTCCCTAGGCAGTAAGCTGAGGGTTTTCTATGGCTGTAGGATTTTTTAAAAGTTTATTTCCTGTACTGACTCACGTTATATCCCTTTCATCTGGTTTTCTATCTACCTTTGTCTATGCCAAAAATTTGTCTTAAATCCTCTCACTCTTTTTCCTCTTCCTTCCTTTTGTCATTTAGATTCTGAATCCTTCAGACTTTGATCCTAACACATTACTCGTCAAGGCTTTTCTATAAACCCTTTTTGTGTGATTCCCTAGCCCCGGGATTCCAGCAGTCACTTACAGACTGGTGAGTCTCATCCACCTCCAGCCCCAGACTTATTTTTCACATGTCATGTTCATTCACCGTCAGCTCAAACACTCTGTATCCAAATGCACTCACTCTTTCCTCAAACCTCTCCGAAACACCTTATAATCTACCATGTCACCTAAGAAATTTGTAATAGGTATTTCCCGCCTGCAAATCTGATCACCTAATGTCAACAGGATGGAGAAGTACAATCCTGTCTTGTCTAGAAAAAAACAGAAAATTAGATTTTTATGAAGAGCTTTAATGATCATAGAAGATAATAATATTTCTATTGTTTTTATTCCAAGGTAGTTAATATGTCCAGGATGGTTCTAATAGTTTCACATGTATTAAATCACATAATTTTAATAACAAATGAGTTGCTATTAATATCCCTATTTCATAGTTAAGAAATCTGAGATATTATTCAATTTAGTGGTAATGAATATAAGAAAAATAACTGTTTGCTAACTAAACTCTGAAATATTAGGAATACTTACTCTTGCTATAAAGTTTTACTAGTGTGTTAATAAATTATTACTCTTGTGGGGTATTATTATTCAAGTCATAAGAAACAGCATAAATTATTTTTAAAGGAAAATTAAACTTGAATTTTTTTTTAATTTATTTATTTTCAGAGAGAGGAGAAGGGAAGGAGAAAGAGCAATGTATGGTTGCCTCTCACATGGCCCTCACTGGGGACCTGGCCTGCAACCCAGGCATGTGCCGCGACTGGGAATCAAACCGGGACCCTCTGGTTCCCAGCCCGTGCTCAAGCCACTGAGCTACACCAGCCAGGCCAATGCATCATGTTCTCTTGATGGCATCTGTTGCTCATGTAAACTTCAGGGAAATTCCAAAAAGCTAATGTCTTACTGGGTATAAGAAATGATAAATTTAGTATGTTTTAAGGAAAAGCTAATACATGATTGTGAGAAAGGCTTTTAATTGAAGATGTTTGGAGCAATAAAGAAAGCATAGCTATTTGTTTCTTTTTTAAAAAATGTATGGGTGACATTGGTTAATAGTATCCTGTAGGTTTAATGTGTATATTTTTATGGTATATGATCTGTACATTGCATTGTGTGCCTACCACCCAGTGTCAAATCATCTTACATTGCTGTGTATTTGACCCCCTTTAACTCCCACGACCCCCACCCTCTCTCCTCTGCTAACACCCTACTGTCATCTGTGTCTATGAGTTTCAGTTTTGTATTCCACATATAAGTGAACTCATATAGTTCTTGGATTTTACTGACTGAGTTGTTTTGTTTTAAATAATATCCTCAAGGTCCATCCACGTTGTTGCAAATAGCAGTACTTCACCTTTTCTAATGGCTGAGTAGTATTTCATTGTCCATGTGTACCACATCTTTTTATCCAGTCCTCTATGGAAGGACACTTTGGTTGTTTCCATGTCTTGGTTACCGTGATAATGCTGCAGTGGATATAGTGATGAATATCTTTGTGGGTAAATGTTTTTTATTTTGGGGGGTAGAAACCAAGAAGAGGAATTGCTGGGTCCTATGATAACTCTATTCTCAATTTGCTGAGGAACTGCCACACTGTTTTCCATAGTGGATGTACAGCCTGCATTCCCACCAGCAGTGGCTGGGTCTCCTTGTTCTCCACAACCTCTCCAGCACTTGCTATTGCTTGTCTTGTTGAGAATAGCCATCCTAACAGGTATGAGTTGATATCTCATTGTAGTTTTGATTTACATTTTCCTAATAACTAGTGAAGCTGAGCATCTTCTCATACATGTGTTGGTTGTTTTTATGTCTTCTTTGGAGAGATGTCTGTTCAGGTCCTCTGCCAATATTTTAATCAGATTGTGTTTGGTATTGAGTTGTATGAGTTCTTTATATATTTTGTATATTAACCTCTTGTCAGAGCTGTTTGCAGATATCATCTCCCATTCAGTGGGTTGCCTTTTTGCTTGTTGTTGGTTTCTTTTGCTGTGCAGAAACTTTTTATTTTGCTATAGACCTTATTTTTGCCTTTACTTCCCTTGTCTTTGGGATCAAATTCATAAATATTTCTCTATGACCAAGATTCATAAGTTTAGTACCTATGTTTTCTTCTGAGTAATTTATTATTTCAGATCTTATATTTAGGACTTTGATCCATTTTGAATTAATTTTTGTACATAGGGCAAACTGCAATCTAGGCTTATCTTTTTGCAGGTGGCTTTCTAATTTTCCCAGCATCATTTACTCACTAGGCTTCCTTTTCTCCATTGTGTGTTTTTGGCTCTTTTGTCAAATTATTTGCCCATATACTTGTGCTTTTGTTTTGGGGCTCTCAATTCTGTACCATTGGTTTGTGTATCTGTTTTTCTACAAATTCCATGCTGTTTTGATTATTGTAGCTCTGATGGTGTGATAACCTCCACTTCATTCTAATTTTCTCAGGATTGCTTTGACTGTTCAGGGTCTTTTGCGGTTCCATATAAATCTGATAATTTTTTGTTGTATTTATCTAAAAGAACCAGCGGAATTTTGATGGGGATTGCATTAGATCTGTATATTGCTTCAGGTATATAAACATTTTAACCATGTTGATTCTTCTAATCCATGAACCTGGAATATCATTCTCTTGTGTTGTGTCTTTTTCAATCTCTTTTAAAATTGCAGTGTAGTTTTCAGAATATAGGTCCTTCACATCCTTTGTTAAGTTTATTCCTAGGTATTCTATTCTTTTGGTTGTAATTGCAAAATTGTTTTTTCATTTCTCTTTGTGAAGCTTCACTGTTAGTATATAGGAAAACAGTGAACATTTGTACATTAAATTTTATACCTGTAACTTTACAGTATTTGTTTACTGTTTCTAATAGTTTTTGATTGGTTATGCAGGGTTTTCTATGTATAGAATCATGTCATCTGCAGAAAGTGACAGTTTTACTTCTTCCTTCCAAATCTGGATGCATTTCATTTCTTTCTCTTACCTGATTGCCTGGTTAGGACTTCTAGAACTATGTTAAATAAGAGTGGTGAGAGTGGGCATTCTTGTCTTTTTTTTCTGACTTTAAAGAAAAAGCTTTCAGTTTTTCACCATTGAGTATGATATTGGCTGAGGATTTGTCACATATGGCCTTTATTAGGTTGAGGTATTTTTCTTCTACATCCATTTTATTGAGTGTTTTAATCATAAGTGGATGCTGTATCTTATCAAATACTTTTTCTGTATCTATTGATAAGATCATATGATTTTATATCATTTGGTTTCTTAATGTGCTATATTACATTGATCAATTTGCATATATAAAACCATCTTTGTGCCCCTGGAATGATCCCACTTGATCATGATATATTATTTTTTAATGTATTGTTTTATTTGATTTGCTAGTATTTTGTTTAGGATTTTTGCATCTGTGCTCATCAAAGGTATTGGTCTATAGTTTTCTGGGGCTTCTTAGTTTGTTTTTTAAAAGGAATGTGTAATATATTTATTTTTATTTATTTTTAAATCCTCATCCAAGGATATGCTTATTGATTTTAGAGAGAGGTGAAGGGGGCAAGAGAGACAGGAAGGGGAATATCAATTAGTTGCCTCTTGTATATGCTCCAACCTGGACTTAATCCGCAACCTAGGCTTATGCCCTGACTAGGAATCAAACCTGCGACCTTTCTGTTTTCAGGATGATGCGTCAACCCACTGAACAACACTACCCAGGGTTGTAGTTTTCAATTTTTGTGTTATCTTTGCCAAGATTTGGTATCAGGGTTACATTTGCCTCATAAAATGTGTTAGGAAGTATTGCCTCTTCTTTAATTTTTTGAAACACTTTGAGAAGGATAGGTATCAAATTTTCTTTGGATGTTTATTAGAATTCAAGAGTGAAGTCATCTGGTCCTGAATTTTTTATTTTTTATGGGGGTTCTTGATGATTATTTCAATTTCCTCACTTTTTGTCACTTTACTTAGACTTTCCAGTTCTTCATGATTCAGTCTAGGAAGGTTATACATTTCTAGGAACTTTTCCATTTCTTCTAGGTCATTGAATTTGGTGGTGTACAGTATGATACTATTTCATAGTATTCTAGTAGGATCCTTTGTAGGTATAAGTGATAAAGTTTTGTATGTTATAAGGAAATACTAATACATGATTGTGAGAAAACCTTTTAATTGGAGATGTTTAAAGCAATAAAGAAAGATTAGCTATTTTTAAGTTGATGTTTTATTAACCTATATGAGCCCCAGATCAATTTAGAAATGGTAAGGTATAGGATGGAAGGAAGAAAGTAAGGAAGGAAGGAATAAAGGAAGGAAGGAAGGAAGGGAGGGCTCTTTTTTATAACACAATTGTCTTTTTATCATTTGAAAAATCCTAATTTAGTCTTCTACCCAAAGTAATATATATTAGTGATCCTCATTAACTGACCTTGGTCAAAGAAATTATAGGCTTCACTATCACTTTATCTCTGAATTCAGACAATGCATCCACAGCCTATTTAGGACTGCAAACATGAATTAAACATCCTTTGACTTCCAAAGGGCAAAGGAAAGAAAACCATCATCAAAATACATAAAGACCAGTGGTCACATATTAATCCAAGTTACATTTTTTATTATAAATATGAACTACATATCTGTCCTATATTTTTAAGAACAATATATTTTTTTAATTCCTCTGATTTTTTCCAAAAAGGACAACCCATATCAAATACCCCCAGTGCACTAATTAGCCTCCTAAATCTTGTTTTCAGTCAAAATGGCAGAGTACTGATCAAACCAACTGGATATTATGCAATGGACATACATACCAATTAAGGTCCCATAAATAGATATCATTAAGTGAAAATAAAGTCAGCCTCTAGTTCTTTTTTTTTAATATTTTATTTATTTATTTTCAGATATAGGGGAAGGGAAGGAGAAAGAGAAGGAAAGAAACATCAATGTGTGGTTGCCTCTCATGTGCCCCATACTGGGGACCTGGCCCACAGCCCAGACAAGTGCCCTGACTAGGAATCAAACCGGTACAACTTTGATTCACAGTCCAGTGCTCAATCCACTAAACCACACCAGCCAGGGCTAGTTCTAAACTCTAATTTATAATTAGTGTTCAATCTTTTTCATTATCTTTATAATTGAAAAACTGATAAAATGAAAACATTTGTATTTTTATCAGTTTATGTTTCAATGTTGTAGAAACAAAATATGTTGTATATTTTATGGAGGATTATTTTTGAAGATTTAGCTATTTTTTAAATTTCTTTAAGTCAAAATTATACCCATTTGACAAAGCAGATCTGAGAGAAAATGAGATCTATACAAAGGTATCATAGGAATATTCAGAAAAAAGCCAGGAAAAGAAAAAAAAGAAAAGCAAACTTTAAATTAGAGATATGACTTTAGGGTGAGTGCAACTTCTTTTATAATTTACTTCTATCTATTTTTAGTTTGTTCCATTATCATATATATATATATATATATATATGAATATATGATTATATATTTTTGTTTGATCAATCAGGACATGGCCAATATATAATATAATTACGTACACTTGATTTAGTCATATTATTGGAGAAGAATTGACTGGAAGAAGCAAATGTTTTACATTCTATTTAGGCTAGGACACTGTTAAATTGGCTTTTATTAAAACCTCAATAGCCCTAGCTGGCGTGGCTCAGTGGATTGAGTGCTAACCTGTGAACCAGAGGGTCGAGTTCAATTCCCGGTCAGGGCACATGCCTGGGTTGCAGGCCACATCCCCAGTCGGGGGCCTGTGAGAGGGAACCACACATTGATGTTTCTCCCCCTCTCTTCCTCTTTCCTGTCATCCTCTGTCTAAAAATAAATAAATAAAATCTTTAAAAAAAAAACCAAAAATCTCAATAAAAGAGGATTAGAAGATTAAGCCCCCTCTCTCAAACATCAGTGATTTTTCTAAGATTTTCATGGACTTGGAAATATAAAGCTTAGTTCTAGGCAGGAAGGAGATAAACAAGAAGTCTCTAAATTCATTTTATTTGATTCATATTTGAATTGATTAATAAGTATAATTTGTGAACTACCTCCTACAATGACCACATTTTATGACTTTCTGCAGATATCAGAATTACATTTCATAACAATTCAATTGGGCAAATAGAGACTGGAGCGGCACAATTTATCAACAAGAGAATCTTTATCTCTTTACATTAAGTGGCAAATGTGATAAAAATGTAATAAAAACAGAGCATAGTCAAATGTAATCTGACTTGAAACTGTTCTGTCAACTGCATTAGATGGCAAAACAAATAGGTTCTTTCCTTAGTTCACTGAATCATAAATATTTTTTATTGCCTGGCTTTTATTCTCAGCTAGAAGAGGCAATTTATAGCACAGTATATAAATGAAATAATTTTAAGTCCAAATGATTTGCTTCATAATTTTTTTCATGGTACATTACTTTTTTTTTATCCTGTAGTCTTCTTTTCTTAAATTTTCTCATTCCCCACCACCCTCCTCTTTGGTAACCGTCAACTTTTTCCTCTTTATATCTATGGGTCTATTTCTGTTTTGTTTTGTTATTTCTTTGTTTTGTCTTGTTAGATTCAAAATGTAGGTGAAATCATACAGTACTTGTCTACTTTTGTCTGACTTATTTCACTTAGCGTAATACCCTCTACATTCATTCGTATTGTCCCAAATGTCAACATTCCCTTCCTTTTTATAGTTGAGTAATATTCCGTTGTGCGTGTACATGTGTACCACACCTTCATCCATTCATTACCAATGGACGCCTAGGTTGCTTCCATATCTTAGTGTTTTTGTTTTCTTCAGATAAATACCTAGAAGTGGAATTGCTGGTTCATATGGCAGTTTTATTTTTAATTTTTGAGAAACCTTTGTACTGTTTTCAATAGTGGCTACACCAATCTTCATTCCTACCAACAGTACATGAGGGTTCCCTTTCTCTACATCCTTGCCAACATTTGTAATTTGTTGATATTTTGATGATAGCCACTCTGACAGGTGTGAGGTGATATTTCATATCATAAGTTCTACTTTCTTGTTGAGAGAGAAAGTAAGTTTTTTGTAATTTCTCTTCTCAAATGGATGCCTTGTATTCTCTTGTTTTCATGAGGCCTAATTTTCTGAACTTTATTTTAATTTTAATTTAACAGTTATGTGTGGCTATTTTAATAAGTTTAATTAATTTCCTGGAACTCTAGTTATTAATGGCCTCATTTTGAAAGATTTTTTTAACATTCAGACAGTAGATAAGAAATTTTACGAACAGAAGCCCATATAAGATACTGACTTCCTGTCCTATATATTGGCTGAATGAAGTAACAAAATACAAAGTGAAGCTCCAAATACTAGAGTGAACTCAATATACATATATCAAAGGAAGATTTTATTATGTCATGAGGTTTCTGACAAACTTATTTGGCTTCACTGATGTAGTTTGTTAGAAACATAAAAGTAATTTCCTGTAACTTCATTGTAATTGGAAAGCATCGCAAATATTTATAAATGCTAAGATTCTCTGAAGATAAAGTTAAAGGCATTTGATAATCATGGATTCAAATGGTTATGGCAGGCTAACTGTGAGTCTTACTAGTTCCTCTCCTAACTTCTTAAAGAAATAAACGTATACATGTAAATGAGGTGAAATCCTTCACCAGTCTTATCAGGTGTGGACAGGTATAGATTTTTCTACAGCTAGAGAAAAATAATTATATATCACAGTTCAAAAACTTCATTTATTGGAACCCCTTTGTAGGTAACTCTTTCCTTTTCTCTTGCTGGTTTTAAAATTACGTCCTTATCTTTAATCTTGGATAATTTAATTATGATGTGTCTTGGTGTGTTTCTCCTTGGATCCAGCTTCTTTGAGACTCTCTGAGCATCCAAAACTTGCATGTCTATTTCCTTTGCTAGATTTGGGAAGTTTTCATTTATTATTTGTTCAACCAAGTTTTCAATTTCTTGCTCTTCCTCTTCTTCTTGCACCTGTATGATTTGGATGTTGGAACATTGAAAGTTGTCCCAGAGGTTCCTAAGCCTCTTCCCAATTTTTAAAATTCTTGTTTCTTCATTCTGTTCCAGTTGAATGTTTATTTCTTCCTTCTGTTCCAAACTGCTGATTTGAGTATCAGTTTCCTTCCCTTCACTGTTGATTCCCTGTCTATTTTGCTTTATTTCACTTTGTATAGCCTTCACTTCTTCCTTTATTTTGTGACTGTACTCAATCATTTCTGTGAGCATCCTGATTACCATTGTTTTGAACTCTGCCTCAGATAGGTTGTCTATCTATCTCCTTGTCCCTTAGTTCTTTCCCCAGAGTTTTGATCTGTTCTTTCATTTGGGCCACATTTCTTTGTCTCAGGACACCTGCTGTGTTGCAGGGGGTGGAGCCTTAGGTATTCACTAGGGCAGGGCAACCCATGTCACTGCATTGTGGTGCTGGCTGTGGGGGAGGGGGAGGTGGGAACAATGCTGCTAGCTCAGTTCTTCCCCACTTTCAGTCACTTCCCCTGCTTCCCACAAGCAGACTGCTCTTTCAGGTACTGATTCTGGGGTGGGGGTGGGCTTGTGTGTGCTTTATAATCCTGTGGACCCGTCCAACAGATTCTCCTGTGGGGCTGGGAGTTCAATCGCTGCTTTCCATACCCAGTCCACCAGCCACCACCTTGCCACGTGTCCTCTCTTCCCTAGCTTCCCCTCTCTGCCTCTCCTACTGGTCTGAATGAATGTTTCTTAAACTCCTTGGTTGTCGGACTTCCATACAGTTCGATATTCTAGCAGTTTTGGTTGTTTTTCATTTTTAAATTGGTTGTTATCCTTTTTTGGTTGTGCAAAGAAGGAAAGCATATCTACCTATGCCTCCATCTTGGCCGTAAGACTGGCAGCTGATTTCTCAAAAGAAACCTTATAGTCAGAAGGGCTGACAGAAGTATTCAAAATCATGAAAGGCAAGGACTACAACCTATATTACTCTATCCAGCAAAGCTATCATTTATAATGGGAGGGTAGATAAAGTGCTTCCCAAACAAAGCCAAGTTAAAAGAGTTCATCATTAGCAAGCCCTTATTATATGAAATGTTAAAGGGACTTACCTAAGAAAAAGAAGATCAAAACTATTAACAGTAAAATGACAACAAACTCACAACTATAAACAACTTAACCTAAAAAACAAAAACAAAACTAAGCAAACAATTAGAACAGGAACAGAATCACAGAAATGGAGATCACATGGAGGGTTATCAGTGGCAAGAGGGATGGGAAGAATGGGGGGATAAGGTACAGGGAATAAGAAGGATAAATGGTAGGTACAAAATACACAGGGGATGTTAAGAATAGTATAGGAAATGGAGGAGCCAAAGAACTTATACGTACAACACATAGACAGGAACTGAGGGTGGGGAATGCTGGTGGGAGGGGCGGCTGCAGGTCAGAGGGGGAATAAAGGGGAGAAAAAAGTGGGACAACCATAATAGTATAGTCAAGAAAATACACTTACAAAAACTTCATTTATCATTTAAGGATAATAGGACAGAAGAAGGGTAATGCAGACATAGTAGAAAGGAGAGAAAGAATTATTACCTTAAGGATTTTTCATTACAGGAAATAGCAGAATATTTTAGAAAATGTTCATTTTATTTTCTCAGTGAAGTTTAAAAAGGCATTTTTTCTATGAAATGAGGATTTGGATTTATTTATATTCATGGCAATCTTTTTTGGTATTATTATTAGGTTTTAGACATCTAAGTATAATACATGTGCAATGTCATTTAATTTTTATAGTAACCCTTTGGAAATACTAGTGGTATCCCCATTTTAAAGATGAGAAACCTGAAGCTATCAGAAATTTAATAATGTATCCAAGAGAAAAAATTGTAAGTAGCATATTTAGGTCGAAGTTCTGACACTCAAGTCTCAAAAGTCTCAAAAATTCACTTATAAGATACTTCATACTGCTTTCTAGGAGAGTAAGAAAGCAAACTGCGGAGCAATATGAAGTGAAAATGGACTGAACCTCAGTAAGCACAGACCCCAGTTCAAATAAATAACGGGCTTATATCACCATGGATACAATAAGGGACAGACTTATCAACTCAACAATGTAGAGGACAAATCCAAAGCTCTCCTTTAGTAAAAGAAAAAAATGTTATAAGAGATTAAACATTAAATGTCAAAAATGCCAAATAGATTAAAACATCTAGGGAGAACATAGAAGTGAAAGAAAGAGAATAGAGACCCAGTTGACAAATAAAAGTTTAGCTTTGGGATGAGGTGTTAAAACACACAATCCTCATGGTCCACATTGTGGTTGTGTAAAGTATTCGAAAACCGAGGAATGATGAATGCAAAATAGGGAAGGCTGACTGCGGTGCTGTCTCTAGACCTGGACTTTTCTCCCCTGTGTAACAGCCAATGGTGATCTTGTTTCGATCACTATCTCAACCAGATGAAAACACATCTAAAAGAAGAATAAAGTAGTGGGAACATCATATAGTCAACACAACATGAATGGAAGGTTGTTTGGCTTTTAAAGTGGATATGAAAAGTATCAACTCCAAAAAAATCATATTGATCAGTCTAGTAAAAACTGAAGATCTTTTATTTATTTTCACCCATGTGCATGGTCACAAGCAGTGCTTGGACTAAGAAACTTTTTACTTTTGGCTGAAATGTGTAAAAATGATCAAGGCTTGGAAAAAGTGATGTGAGGTCCACATGATTTAATCTGGGCTAACTAACGTGTTCTTTGCCTAAGGATGAAGGAAAAAAGTAATTGTGGCACATACTTACTGATTAACCCAAATATGTAACTCTATCTATATAAAGCAATATTAATTTAGGATTAATGCACTCTTTATTTATAGCTCAGCCAAGGATATTAAATTTTGCCACAGTTGGAAGGTTAGGGTACATTTAATCACTTCCAAAGTAGGTAAGATGAGCAACATTAATTCTGTTGAGCTTAAATTTGCTTTTTAGAAGTCATCTTGCTTAGAGAATTAACTTTCAAAAAATGAGTGATTACGTGATACCAGAAATAAAAGGAATATCATGCAGTATACGCTGGGTGCTTTAAAAACTAGGGCAGGAGGATGCTGGGAATCTTGCTCCTGGCCACGTCCTGATGGGACAGCAGGAGGGTAGCAGACACAAACCAACAGGCCTTTAAATGTTCCTCCTTCTCAGTTTTAAAAATTGTTCACTGAAATCATTCTGTGATAAAAGACTGCATATAATTAGCATGGTGGGTATTTTTTCTTCCGTTAAATTCTTTTTTATCTTAGGTGACTTTTTTTGTCCCAAGTTAGTATTTTCACTAACTATTTAGAAATTAAGCTCCGTCTAGATCCAGTAACACTTACATAGGAGGATGACCAGTGGTGAAATGTCTAGAAAACCTGAAATATGAGTAACACTGAAAGAATTGAGGATCTTTAGCCGAGAGAAAAGACTCAGGGGGTACACAATGGCTGCCTTTGGATGCTGAAAATGCTTCCCTGTGCTCTGTTGGGCATCAGACACAGGGCAAGGAGGAAGATTTTAGTTTAATACAGTTGTGTCCGGGAAGCGCTGTGTGTGTGTGACTGTTTGTGCCTGCTCATCAGTAGGAAAAGGCCTGGGAAGAGCAGGCTATCTGTATGTATAAACACTTTAGGACACTATTTCAGGGAACTAGGCTTCCTACTGATAATTACAAAAAACAGTATCTACCATAGATTGAGAACACCTACTATGTTCCTGACACTGTATTAGATGATTCATAAAGAAACAATTACATGTGCCAACAGGTAGAAATCACCTTGTTTTTATATATAAAGTGGTTTGTCATTTACTAGCCTTATCTCAAAATTATACAGTAAATCATCAGGAACTTAAAATTACTTATTTTATATAACTGATTCATTTTTTAATACTATGCTATGTTGCCTCCATTTTTAGGATAGAAGTTCTTTATTAAAATGTACACTTAAGAGATGAAACTCCTAGTTAAGCTCAGGGACTGGGAGAACCCAAATGCTGCCTGTTACAAGATTGTACGTGTATATTGCTGATTCAATTTCTCTGATCCATCATTTGAGAAAGGTTTTAGACTGTGTTAGAGAGAAAGGAAGTCCTTAACTCTAACTCTATGACTCTTTTAATGAGAAATAGAAGGACTCCAGAGAGCTTTTACTAAAGGATTCTACCAAAGTTAGCATAAAAATTTTAAAACATTAGGATGATTTACCTTTCCACAATGTGTGTGTGTGTGTGTGTGTGTGTGTGTGTGTGTGTGTGACAGAGAGAGAGAGAGAGAGAGATTTGGCTTAAAGGGACTTCATAAATTTTGCTAACAAAATCTAAAAAGGATTTCAGGGAGAACCTGAGTATGAGAGAACAGGGAGAAAAACAGTCTCATGCTAGGCTTTTCCATTTGTGATTTTAGCTGTGTCTCAGGACAAAGCTACAAAATAGTTCTGTTAGAGTTCGGAAAACTAAGACTCCAGGATGTTGTTAGTGGTCACACAGCCACTGTGTCAGAGAACAAGAGTCCAAGAGTCTGACCTTAAGTCTGTGGATGAAAATGTCTTTCCACGGTGCTCAGTCCTTTCTTTCTAATAAATATTTGTCTTTGGAAATAAAACAACCTTTGTCCTAGCCAGCAGAATTATATGAGCAGGACATTTTTCTAAAGATGTACAAGGTAGAAGAGGTACCAAGCAGCCAATTTTACCACAGAGCCAGCAGTGGATGGGGCAGAGCCCAACTCCCTGGAAACATGGATGGGTGTGTAGTAATGAGTGTAATTAGGTAAAGAGTGAGACTGGAAAAGGCATCACCTGAGGGATGCATGAGAACAGCACATTTGGTAGCCAGGTGAGCACTACTACAGCCTCCTGGTCAGCTGATTGGGGAAAAAAACAAAAGCAGAATGGGCGGATCTCATCTACTCAAAGGGTTGTAATATTTTTGCCACTTTTCCTTTGTAAGCCTCTGAAAGTTTGTATTTGGGGGCGGGGCGTGTAGTGAAGAGTGGGAAATAATTCTAGACTGGGAGAACAATTTCTCCTTTGTGATTCTAAAGAAAAAAAAACAGATGCTCTGGTTGTTTTCCTCCAACTCAAGAGCTTACTGATTCTGAGTGACCGATAATGCAGAGTCATGCTAATAGATTGCATGATATACCATAAGAATGCTTCATACAAGCATGATGCAAAGTTCCAAGGTATATTTTTCTTCAAAGGGACTGGTGAAAAATAATATACTTAAAATGATCTAAATGGCACTAATATTTAACAGTAAGCATTCATTGAATACCAACTTTGTCCCCAGCACTGTATTGTATACTTTACACAAAGCGTTTGGAGATAGGTATTATTCTCCATCCTTTCAGATGAGGAAACTGAGATTCATAGACATTAAGGACCTTGCCCAAATTACACAGCCAGGAAATGGCAAAGACGAGATAGGCACCCAGCCCTTCAGTTCTCCACTGTGACCACTTTTCTACTGTAGCATGCTGCCTTCCTGGTGTGCTTGGTTTTCCATTCATTCGGATGACTCCTGTACATTACGCTCACCATTTATTGATCCCTTACAAGTATTAGTGTTAGAGGGGATGTTTCCAAATCGAGATTGTCAATGTAAAAATTGCAAAGCTCCTTTTTTAATTCAACAAATGAAACTGTTGATAGGGAGGCTTTCAAATTGAAAGCAAAATCTTCATTAATCTTATCCACTCTAGTATGTCTATTAGCATAATCATTGAGTAGCAGTTAATTATTTACACAATACACAATACAGCACCCACTCCATACATGTGTTATTTAATTCAGTGGTTAGGATATGCATTTCTTTGTTTCAGATTTATTTGCTCACAGAGGAAAGTCAGTGATACACTGCGTGATACT
Organism: Micronycteris hirsuta; assembly: GCA_004026765.1. NCBI lineage: Eukaryota > Metazoa > Chordata > Mammalia > Chiroptera > Phyllostomidae > Micronycteris > Micronycteris hirsuta. The sequence continues at coordinate 57,320 of PVJI01004053.1, forward strand.
TGAATACATTCTTTTTCATAGCTTTTGAAAACTAGTTTTGTTGTATGAGAAACATTACATGTAAATATAAAAAATTAATGACCTGGTTATTGTCTAATCAGAACCCAGGTATTTCCCCGTGCAGCTCTTAACACTTAATCGAATCCTAACGCCTTAAGGAAATGAGATGAGAGCATGTTTATTGAATGAACGGAATGTTTCTTTCCAGACCACTAGCCCATGTTTTATTGGCGTCCATTTACATTGACGCTGTGTTGCTATGAAGTATCTTAGAAGCCCCCTAAGGATGTTACCCAATGTTTCACACACTTCCAGCTGGAGGTGAGCCATGGAAAACAGGGCTGAGTAGTTCTCTCCCTTCTACAGTGTCAGCGGCCTCTGCCGCCTTCTCTTTAGGACCCGCCGCTGACAGGTACATACCTGTTTATCTATCATTGACATTTTCTTTTACAAACATGATTAAATATCAGTATTTTGTCTTCAAATATCATTTTCATCATGATACCCATCTATTTAAAATGAGCTTACTGATTGTTTTTAACATAAATCTGTAGGTGTAACTCTTAAAGTCCTTTACCAATAAGCACTGATTTTTAAAAAATTTTTCATCTCTATTTCTCATTTGGTTTTTCACTTATAGTCTATTTTCTTTGGTAAAGCTAATCTTTTTTTATTCTTAAAATATGACTTTTTTTAAACTTACCTTTTATACAACCTAGTATACCAACCTGTTCTCCTGGGCTATTAGATTTAATTATCTTCAATATCTGGAGCAAAGCTCCCTATTTCAAGAAGCCTTGCCTTAATTCATCTAAGCTATTCATCGCTCTGTTATTCCTATTTCTTCAACAATGTGTGTATTCAACCTCATTTATTCATTAATTCACCCACAAATATTTATAAGTTATTCACTATGTGCCAAGCCCGGAAATAACCCCCAGAATACAAGAGAGATTGAGATATGCGTGGTTCTTTTATTCAGGGCTTGCAGCTGGTGAGGAACGTTAAGAAGCCAAGAGAAATGATGATAAAGTACAGTAAGCAGCAGCCAGACGGGGTCTACGAAAGCTTGGCAGAGTGGCACCTAGCCAGAATAAGTACTTTAGATAAGACTGGATAAGGTGGAGTCTATAGAACGTCCTGAAAAGGCGTTAAAGGTTAGCAAGGTGGAAATGAGTTCTATGCAGAGAACAGCATGTGCAGATTCACAAAGGAAAGGATTTAAGAACTATTTGAAATGAATGGAAGGCAGAATGTGAGTTCATGATTTACAAAGACTATGATAAAGGAAAGAGAGGGTCATTATAAAGAGCCTTGCAAGTTATTAATTTGTAAATGTTTAGTGCAGCTTTGTATGCATTATCATCTTACAGTTATGTGAATCCACAGGATTTAAGAGTCAGGAGGAATTCAGAGACCATGGGCTATTCTATTATAATTGCTTGAATGGTGAATCCTTCATTTAAAGTGGCTCAAGAAATGTTTTAACTGACCTACACTTAACCAGCTGTTAACATTTTTATCATCTCCTCCACTTTCCTAAGAGGATAATAGGAATATTTTTGTAGTCAGTAAACTAATGGGACTTCCATAAGACAGAGTTTAAATTTAAGGCACTGATAGGAACAATGCATAAGTACTTTCTAAATTCAGTTTCTTGTGTTTGTTCTCTCTTATACATGAAAATTAAATGTGTGTGTGTGTGTGTGTGTGTGTGTGTGTGTGTGTGGTCCAATATATATATTGGACCCAGTGTGGTAATTGAAGGAATTTCTATCACTAAGACATATTAGAATATTTAAAGAAGGACAAAATGTATCTGGTCATTAGCATATCTCCAAGCTAAGGTCGACCATCCTCCAAGTGTTATAAATATTCTTGCTTCTTAGTACCATGGTGGGAGTTGCGGAGGGGGCCAGTGGTCAGGAAGGAATGGGAATTCGCTGAAAATGTCAGCCTTCCCTGTTATAAAACATTCTTCATATTATGGAAAACTCATATGCTGACCCTGTGATTTATATGTAAGTATCATGCCTCTCTCAAGTTCACCAAATTATGAACCATGTGGTTAGGTTAGCACATTTTCTAAATGTGACTGGGAATAAATTGCATGTTTTAATGTATATCAAAATTTTAGAGAAAATTGTCAACAGTGAAAAGATAAGGGAATACAAATTATAAGATGTAGTAAATCAAGTTAATTCAAGTTGTTTAAATATTAAGAAAATTTAAAAAATCTAAAACCAAATAAAAGTTCATGAAAAGAATAATGTCTTATTTAATAACTCTTACAAAAAGGTATCTCATATCCTATTATGCTACTTGCATGTGAAATCTATATATCACATGCATGTCATTTAAATTATTAGAAATATAAACATGTAGTTAAGACTCTATCACTGCTTTAACCAAGAGAAATACAGCAAGGCTTATGCATAGTGTCCATAGCAGCCATACTCATAAGAGCCAAACCCTGGAAACGAACTGAATACAACAGGTAAATGAACATATAAATTGTGTATCTTATAATAAAATGTTATTTGGCAGTAAAACAGAATGAATTACTGGTATGACTCAACAGCATATATGAATATTAAAACATCGTGATCATTTAAAAAAAAAAAACCAGACCCAAAAGGGGATACACATTGTATGTCCCATTATGAGATCTGGGAACAGACAAACTAATCTATCGTGACAGAAGGCAGATTAGCATTTGCCTGAGGGTTGTTTGGAAGAGGTGGGCGGTGGGGAGCTTTGTGCGAAAGAGGCATGGGGTATCGAGTGATGGGCCTGTTCTGAGTCTTGATTAGAATGGTGGTTGCACAGATGTATACATTTGAAAAACCTCATCAAACTTGGAGCATTTTATTGTATTTAAACTTCACCTTGATTTTAAAATTTTAAAAATACATTATTAATGTTTTTCTGATAACATCGGCTTATGTTATTTGGAATAATAATAATGAAAGATAGCCTATCTGAGAAAAATTGAAGTAACATTCAAATTTGATAATATTGCAAGATTTGGGGATTATTAGATTATCCTCTGGCTATAATTTGATAACAGGAGTGGTCAAACTCTGCAATACAATGGAGAAGTTAAAAGACTTACTGAAATGTAACATATAAACATCTTTAAAATTGCTCACATTTTAATGCTCTATTTCAACTTCAATCCCTAATTTTAAGAGGAGGGCTGTCATTGTTCTGTATTGTGAAAGACCAAAATCAGAGAATACTGGCTTAATTCCAAAACATTCTAGATAGAAAACTCTGACTGATAGTGTCAAAGCAATTTGATCTCTTCACTTCCTTTAAAGAGAACACTGAAAAATAGTTCTAACTTTCCTAGACTGTGCTCATAAGCTTCTGTTGGCAACCCCTAAGCATATTACAGAAATAGGAAGTCATAAACTATAATATTAAACTATTAACTATTGATATTATTTATTTCTTTACATTTTTCTGTCTCTAAGACATATCTGTCAATTGTACTTTACAGTTCTAAAAAGTGTAAAGCAGAAGATCTTGTATATCTCGAGCTAGCATTTATTTCTATTCAACCTTGTTCTTAGAAATAGACGTGTTGGGGACATTAAATGTTGCTTCATCTCTCACTTCAAAGGAGCCTGTGCTTATTCTTCGTGTTCTGTTCCACTTCTCACTGATAAAAGTGTTCATGCTTTCGGTTGTGTGTTCTTACACCTCCGTCAACCACAAGGATTAAGTGAATTTAAATGATTCTTCAGTAGAGATAAAAGATCAAGAATTTGGGGGCCCATCTTCTAATACGTATTTCTTTTCAAAGCCTTGCAATAGATTTCAGAAATATTATCTAGGACCTTTTTTTCACTTCCATAAAAAAGAAAGAAATTGTTAAATCTGCCATAGCTAAACAAGCTAAAATATAATATTAAATAAGAACTTGATCCTATTTTTGATAGAAAGAAACTTATTAGTTGCTCTTTTTCATAATGAAACCAAACAGATGCTGTCAGCCAAAAGCTAAGTGAGATAGGTAATGTATTTTTAAGCGACACCTTGACCTTCTGGCCGAAGGCTAAAAATAAGCGATATCTCATTATATCATGATATTGCATCATTTCTATAGCGACCTCAAAGCTTTTATAAAATGAAGTTGGATACAAGTCAATCTATAAAAGGCTGAATAAATATTAGGTTTTTCAAAGCTACATGACCTTTTTTTTAAATTTTTTTTACCATTTAGCCCCCTTATACCCTTAATCCCCTTCCTCCACAATCACCGCACTGTTGCCCATGTCCTTTATCCTTTTTGCTCAATCCCTCCACCCCCTAACCTCCCCCCAGAGCTGTCATCCTGCTGTCTGTCTATGAGTCTGCCTCTGTTTTGCTTGTTCAGTTTTTTAATTAGATTCCATATATGAGTGAAATCATATGGTACCTGTCTTTCTCTGATCGGCTTCTTTCACTTATCATAATGTTCTCCACATCTGTACATACTGTTGCAAAGGGTAAAATTTTCTTCTTTTTTATGACCAAGTAGTATTCCATTGTGTAAATGTCCCATAATAGTTTTATTCACTCAGGTACTGATGGACACTTGGCTGCTTCCATATTTTGGGGTTTATAAATAATGCTGCAATAAACATTAAGGGTGCTTCTGTTTTTCAAATTAGTGTTTTGCATTTCTTTGGATATATTCCCAGAAGCGGGATCACTGCATTAAAAGCAGAACAGTACAGCCAATGCCTCAGAAAATTAAAAATAACGCTACATGCTCTTTAACATGCTAAATGTAATGAACACATTGTTTTTATTTGTAAGTCCTACACTTGTTTTACCATGTGAATGTAAGTCCATTTTGTATTTTAGGTGTTCACAGTTTTCCATCTGTAGTCATCCACAGCATGTGAACATAACAGTAACATTTTAAATTAAATTACTTATGAATGTGCTCAACATGTATTTATTGGACTGCACACCTTTATGCTACACAGTGAGTAGGTGCTGGGAAATGTGTAGATACAGGTCCAGTCCCTGAGCAGCTGAGTCTATCCCTTGTGGGTTCCGTTGTCCATGTGTTTAAAAAGTATGCCTAGCATTTCTAAGTTTCAGGAATTAACATTTTTATGAGAAAGTTACAAATCCTCTGACAGTATTTCACACATGTATTTTAAACCATATATTTAGCTCCTTGTGGAGAGGGGGATTGTGACCAAAATAGGCGGCATAACAAGAATAAAGTAGAAGCGAGTCAAATGATCACATTCAGCTCCTGATAGTGTAATCAGACCAGCAGTAGAAGCTTGGTTAGATGGGGCCTCAGAAGTCTTCTCTGCTTAGGAGTGAGGCACAAACCTGCCTCTGCTCAGGGATTCACCAGGGCACACGTTAAACATCAGTTTCCCCAGGTTCCTGTGCAAAGATTCTGAGTCAGTAGTTGCAGGGAGGTGGGCAGGGGGGAGTTCAATATTAGTTTTAACTAAGCAGCTAGGTGATACAGTTGGACTAAGTACCATCATTTAGAAACCACCAATTTAATTAACTCAATCTTTCTCTCTTCCTGCATCTCTGAGTTGCCTTTGGCTCCCTCTTAGCTATCAGTTAAAGTAATATCATTAAAACATATGCTCAGGCTGATGTGGCTCAGCTGGTTGGAGCACTGTCCTGTAACTGAAGGGTTGCAGGTTCAATTCCTCGTCAGGGAACATGCCTAGGTTGCAGGTCCGATCCCTGATACAAGAAGCAACCAATTGATGCTTCTCTCTCACATCGATATTTCTCTCTCTCCCTCCCTTTCTCTCTAAGAGAAAAAATGAAAAAATGTCCTTAGGAGAGAATAAAAAAAATTTAAAAATAATAAAAAACTCTTATTCAGCACACACTGTGTGATAGGTCCTGTATATCATGGCTTTCATTACAAAAGGAAGTGCATGCTTCTGTTTGACTGTTTAAACAGAAAAACTGGTTGAGTTTAAAAATTGTGTTCTCGCACTTCCCTGGCTCCTGCTAAAATGCTCTCTGGGGGACGTCACTCGTGCAGGGCTGTTAAAGAAAAGGGACAGTGACAAATTGAAGAGTGTGCGGAGAAACAAAGTGATAAAATGTTTAGAAAACAAGGTTTGTCATAAAAGGTGAACCTAACTAGATATGTTCAGTCTGAAGGAAAAGAAAGAACCCTAAGGGACACGGGAAAATGATTCGCAGTGCACAACAAGATCTGCGCTGGGACAGAAATCAATTATTCTCATTAACAAAAAGGACAGGTCTTGGGTGGCAGCTTTAAACTCTGCCAGGAATACATGATGTGAGACTCAGCGTTAGAAAAGGCTTAAATTTTTTTAACCTGCTGAATAAGTAAAGCAGGTAAGAGGAGCTTTTAAAAACAGATGTCAGGGGGACACCATTGTGAAAACTTTGACAGAGACATTTAAGGCTGAGACGGGATATCCAGCCAGCGGATATGATGCTTTATATGTGATATCGATCCTGCTCTATGCAGTCTTCTGAGTGCAGTACGAGGAAGCATGTGAATGTAAATTATGGCTGTTATCGGTACTACCGACTCTCTGTATGGTGAAAATATGATATTGTTAATGGCTTTTGTTCACACTGTCTAATTATCTACCTGCATTTACATGCATAATTGGTCATCATTCTGAAATTTCTTTGTCCAGCCAAGGTAGAATTTCTCAATATTCCTACATGCGTATAGACATAGATACCAGACATCGTTGTGCAGAGCATATAAGAGCTACTTCTTAAAGCTTCAACAAAATCTAAAACAAAAAAAAAAATCCTCCTTTTTTCCTGCAAGAAACTGGGAAGCTGATTCTTCTTTATACATGTCTATTTCAATCGCATTCTATTTCCTGGCTAACCATTCACCTCATTTTCATAATTCAGAAGTATACGTGAACCAGAAACCTCAGAGTACCTTGCATTTTAGCTTTCCCGGGGTCATCTGAATTTTACCTTGTCACTAACAAGCACATTGTATTCATAAGTGTTCCTTTTAGAGGCCTAGAGAATTTAAGTAAAACTATGAAAATCCATGGTTCCAAAAGAGCCCTTATTTAGGATATGTGATCGGCTCTCTGTAGAGATCACTTCCCATTTGGTCCTCAAAGGAAATTTGTTGTGACCCAAAGCAGTCACTGTTTTATATTTGGGGTTTAATTCATTGCGACTGAGTGTAAGTTGAGGAATCATCGGCTGTGATCCCTAACTTCCCACAGCAAGCCTGAAAGTCACTAATTATTTTCTTGTTTGGTACTTTCCTAGAAGGGTTATTATGATAATTAATATGCTTTAAAAAGTACAAGGCCCATCCAGTTCATGGGATAAAATGTATTTGGAGAATAACTGTAGATAATGATGGGAACACATGTTTCTTTGTGTTTTGGGGGGCTTGTTTACTTTTTTGTTCGTTTTTTTGTTGTTATTGTTATGTGGTTTTTTGCCAATATTCAGTATTCCAAGGATGACACAATGGATTCTTACTATACAAGCAGAGCATTGAAATTAGCCAGGCCAGAAACAGCGTCTGGTATGAAAGCTGTGAAAACCAACTCTTATATGATTAGGGTATTCAGAGCTCTGAACTCTGCCCCTTGATTACATCATTGGGAGAAACCCTGTTATTCTTATTTAGTATTTAAAATTATTACTAAGTTGAACCCTCAAATATCTTAAATACTTTTTTCCCAAAACAAGAGCCAAGTAATAACTGGTGTGTTATTGGTTGTTGTATTAGTTTTAAAGTTAGAATGTACTATTTTCCACAAAAGGGAATGAAAAACTAGTATTCAGTAATAGACCCAGCATGGACAGTTTGCAAAGCAATAGGCCTAGGTTAAAAAATGAGCAATCTCATGATTAGAGATGAGATATGGATTTTTAATAGACAAAGAGTTGAGAATAATCTTAGTGCCTGGAATGTAGGCTGATGAAAACAAGAGGACAATGAGAAAAAAACTGTATTATTTGTAGGGCAGTCCATGCTTGCAGATTTTAGCACATAGAATCAATGCTAAGTTCATTAAAACAGCATTAAGAAACCAAGGTGACTGGACAATGATCTAAAGTCATATCTCTGTTCTAACTCTGTTTCCCAAAAGTCTTTACAAAATTTCTCAAAGCTCATTAGTGGTCCCCTAATAAATAATCCAGCGACTTTTCCTCTTCCACTTTTGACTTGTTCGTACTCTACTCTGGCAGCTTTCTTCAAAGAAGCTCTTCCCTCGATGTGAGAGGCACTGAGAATCCTGATTCTTATGCAAGCTCTCTCTTCTATTAATTCTTTCCAGCCTATGATCCTCTTGTAGCTTTTTTATGACAGCCTTCAGATAGGTCCTCCTGATTGGTATAACCTTCACCATGGACCAGACCGGAAAGAGTCTGCTGTGCTCACAAAGCTTCAGTGGCCCACCTATAAATGTTCGGAACTCAGATGTAAAGTCTTCCACAGCCAACTTTAATTTTTTTTTTATTTATTGATTTTGAGAAAGGAAGAGGGGGCAGAGAGAGAGAGAGAGAGAAAAATGTGGATTTGTTTCTCCATTTATTTCTGCATTCGCTTGTTCATTCTTGTATATGCCCTGTCTGGGGATCAAACCCCCAACCTGGGCACATTAGGATGACAATCTAACCAACTTAACTACTGGACCAGGACCCTCCACAACCAACTGTAACACTGTTGAGTTTTTCATGAATTCTTGCCTGCCTAAATTGATAGGTACTTTCTGTCCATATTTCCTTACACACATTAATTCCTAAATTTATTGTAAGTTAATTCTTATAAATTTAGCCAATGTTCTCCCACTAATTTACTTTTTTTCTATTTCTAAGTTTGTTTATTATTTTCTTATAATTTTTAACCACAAAGGATTTAAGGTTGAAAATAGGACTAACTACGGAATAAAAAAAGTTTTAAATTAAAAAATCTAGATTAGTTTTTATCTTTCTCAGTTTGTTTTAATATCATGTAGAAAAGTAAAAGGCCCTTTTAAGAGTTCATCAATGAAATAAACTCAAAAACCCAAATTTTTTCAAATAAAGAAAAGTTAAACACTTATGTCCACAAATTTTAAACATTGAGCAGTTTCATGTGTATCTTGACTCTAAAATTTGGTTTTCTCCTGGGACGTGGAAGTATAGACACTTACTAGCATTTCTAGTGTATACAATTTCTAGCTACATTTCAAAATTAACATATTACTTTTGTGATAGGAATCAAATGTTATCTCTAGAGTCAGGAAGAAATTCTTGTGATTACAGGAATTTTTTTAAACATTTACTTGGTCATTACATTTTGGTCATTGCCTTACAAATGATCACTTTATGCATCTTCACTACTTCAGTAAGATGTTAGTGTCATTAACCAGTGAGGGCCGTGATTCTGAAGTTTCTCAATTAATACCTAATGTTTTTATAAGAAATACAATTATGAAAATTCCTACTCTTCTTTCTCTGTGACTCTACTGTCTGCAATTTTTCTGGGCCACTGACCCTGGCTACCTGCTCTCCTCCCTCTGTCAAGTTCGAGTGGCCTTATCCATGTTTGTTACATCCCCTGTCATATGCGCACTGTTATGTTCCACCCAGCTTTCCTTCCTGTGCGTGGGACCCATATATGTAAGTATGCACATGGCAACACATACAGCAGACTGTAATTCTGAAAATAAAAAGGGTTTTGGAGTTAGGAAGATGTTTGTTTCGACCTATCAATTCTCATCTGGGTGCTTTTGAACGGGTCCGTGGAGACTCTGGTCATTGTCTCCATAATTAAAATGAATATATCACTTCTTACCTAAATGTGTTTTTTGTTACATGTTAACTAATGTAACACTTAAGAAATGGAAAACAGAAAAACTGATAGGTAATAGACAATTAGTAACCGAGAATGATTATTATTATTAACTTTATCCTTTATGGCTTTATAACAGACCTAGAATATAGAGAGAAAGAATTAGGAACTTAACAAAGAAAACTATTGATTTTTCTTTTTGTGCATCTACAAACTGTTTTTGATTCTAGCCCAACTGATTAGTATAAATCTTAGTATAAATGTAGGTCTCAGACAGAGGAAGTTTCACCCCAGTATGGGACATCTGGAAATGTGGAGATGGAGAGAGAATTTCTGGTTGCCACAGCGACTGGGGAGTGTGTGCTGCTAGCATTTAATGAGGACGAGGACGGTCTGGGAGTGGGGGCAGGCACGATGCATCGTGCAGTGAGCGGAATAATCTCACCAACTAAAAATTTTAAGTCCAGGATACCACTATCAGCCTCAATGAGATGATCCCATGAAGTCCCACTCCCTCAGTTATGGCTTATCAGTGTGAGGGCCCGGAGAATTAAGAGTGACTTTTAGGACCACCCTCCAAGCAGAGGTTTGCATCAAGATCCATTGAGCTTGTGCTTATCCCAGGCCTCTCAGGCCTTCTCTAAACCTGAGACTTATTAACCAAGTGTCTGAAAGAGTTTGTGGAAGGCGGTGATAAGCTTGCTCTTCTAAGGAGCACACAGAGGAAATGAATTCCTACTGGGTTAAGAGGGATTTAGGTCAGCTCTACAAAGAATGACTTGATTATGAATGTGGTCAAAACTCAGGCACAGTTTACAAATGAAAGCGTTTAAATCTCCTTTGGAGGGTATTAAGATCAGGATTGCCCCTCGTAGTGGAAATGTTGCGGACGTGATCCTGCTTAGAAGCAGGAAGTAGATAAGAAGGTGGCCCCGTCTAGTGCTAATATCGGAACGCCCAGGGGCTCGAGAGCGTGGTCTCTTTATCACTCTCACTTCCCACATTACAAGCCCTAGACCTAAGAGAGCCCACTTTGCTCTGGAGGATAAGCACATTTACTGTGTACCTCTCCTAAAGAACCCTAACTTCAATTAGTGAGAAAGAATGTAATGATAACTCATTATACTCCATTTCAGTACATGCTGTTATATACCCAAATAATACCACGGATTATGCATACATAGAAGATTATGTACGTAAACATTAATCCATGGTAATGGTTCCGAGGCTATTGCTGTCAGTGGAAGGGCCCTGGGGAACTGTAATTACCTCATTTTTCAGGTGGTATGGCACAGGCATCCAGAGAGGGCTGTGATATCTTACGGTTTGAAAAAGCAACAAATACACGGTCTACTTAGTTTTTGCTTTATGTCTCCATGTAAAATACAAAGATAGATGAAAGAAAATCTCAATTCAAATGTTTTCTGTTTATTTGGTTTGTTTAGTGTCTAATCACCAGTCTGACTGATTTTCTCGCTGGTTGCTTAACTCAGGTGACCATGCTGTCATTGTTGACTTTTCGCTCGGTTGATTGCTTCTGGGGTCAGCAACACGCAGACAGAACTGACACATCTGGGCCCTGATTCAGGGTCCGACTTCCTCGCAGCCTTATTCACAGGAAAGCACCTTATCTCTGAGCACAGTTTCCCATCATCCGTATCACTGCCTGGGTTTTAATGGTTCCACTACATTGCTTCAAATTGCTGCATGTGCTTCCTCCTGCTTGCCTTTTGTAAATGATTTTCTGTTTGGAAATCATTTGCCCTTCACTTTATCATAATGACTTTGTGATTGTGAGCATTCTGTGCATTTGAAAGGATCTGTCTTTAATACAAACTTTGTGAAAAGTGTGTGTGTCTGTTAGGTTAGTGGTTTGCTCATTTAAGATTGTAATTTCTTTTATATGTAGAATTTACTTAATATCCAGATAAAACCTTTGTAATGTCTGAAGCACTGATTCATTCTTCTAACAAATATTTACTACAAACATGGTGTATTCCAGGCATTGGGCTAGATGCTGAAAATTGACAGATGAGAAAGATTTGGTTCCTGAATCCTAAGAGATCAGTCTCGTGGGGCAGTTAGGCATGTAAAAAAATATAGTACAGTATAGAAAGTGCTACGATATCAATCTGCAAAAAGTGCTACAAGAATACAGGAGTAGGGACCCTAACTTTCCTGAGGAGAGGAGGTGGAAAAAGAAAAGAGGCAAGAGAGAAGGATGTGCAATGGAAGTGACATCTGAACTGAAATTTGAAGAGCAGAATTTCATAGGTGAGGGTGGGGTACAGTCAATTTAGATGCATTTAACTCCTCATAGTCTAACCATGTTTTTATTTAGAAGTTAAACAAGAATAAGTGGATGAATGGTGTTTTTTAGTGTAAATTACTTTAGCTTGAAAATTTAGTGCACTAGTTATTTCATCAGATTGGAGAAATAACTCACTTGTAATATTTATTTTGGTAGGATGGAGAGAGGTCTTTTTAAAAGTGGAGTAAAGATCCCCCATTGTATTTTTTGCAATGTTCTCTATAATTTAGAATGACAGATTCTAAAAGTATAACAAGGAGATAACTCAAACATTCCAGCCATTTAATTATTATTTCAATATTCATTCTGGTAATATGGTTAAAATCCATGCAATAAGTCCATGTAAATGCTATAATTTTGGGAAGTGTCCTGATTGGCTAGGACTTTATATTGATGAGGACGTTGGCATATTATCACTCAAAAATCAATAGAAAAAAATCTAAGCATCTACTAACCAGTAATCAGTGTCTAGGTACTGAAAAAGATATGGGTTAGATTAAGTTATATATTAATATCTAATGTTCTATATATAAAAGAAATTAAAATATTAAGTGAGCACAGCCCTAACTAACCTAACCTAATCATGCTAGTCATATTACCATACTAGCTTACACTCTCTTAAGGGAGTGTATAAGTTTTATTGGCAGTTTATAAGTTTTGCTAGGTACAGACATGAAGGAATTGCTAAACAGGCAAAGCAATAAAGAATAGATCCCACATGAATTGGGTGACCATGTGCTTTATTATCCAAACCGTGGCATTCTGGAGAAGGTGGGGTGCATTAATAATCACATAAGGTCAACAAGAATATCCAAGGCTATCTTACTCAAACTTCATCATCCTAGAAAAGAATATGGTCCCCCTGCAAATGAATGACACAAAGAATAAAAACTCTTAGGAAAAAGATAAGATCACTGAGTGTAGACAGGGTAAAATGTTGATTGGATAATGGATGAGGAAGGCTGTTCACGCATGAATGGGATCATAAACAAACAACAAAACAAAAAAGACAGTACTGCCTTCCCAAGCTACATTGGATCAGTACTAGTTTTCTAACCCCTGAACTTGAATATGATTTTCCCTTTTGCTACTTTCTTGGAAGTTTCCCATGCTTCCTGACCTGCCCATGGCCAGGACTCAGACTTTGGTTTTCTGTTTGATGTCTGTGTTCTGATATCATACCAGCTCTGCCTCCCAGTATCCCCCCAGGTCCCGTGACTCTGCGCCAGGCAGAATACTAGTCCCTCTACTTGACTGTGAGGGGTAATCTGACAGTGTTAACTTTAGTCACCTCGGTTAATAGCTCTGGTGCCATATTTCTCATTTGTAAAATAAGAGAATTGGAGGAGATGATGTCATACATGACAATGCTCTCATTGCTAATAAAAAATCCCCATTAAATCGATAACTCCTGTGGAAAGACTTGTTTTCTCAGACAATACCATGTGAGATTACAAATAGTAACCATCACACATACTGTCGTTTATATAATGTGTTAGACTGTAACTGGTTGATAAATGCTTATTTTATTGATAAAACAAATATAACTTATTATATAAACTATGACATTTAGAGAAGGAAAGGGCTATATTACATATAGTGGATGCTTGAATTTTTTCTATTCTTGAATGACAAGATGTCAAACTCCACATGACTACATGCCTAACTCATTTTGACTAATTTTATTAAAAACACTTACTAAATAATTCTTTCATTTTTAAAAATCTTTAATTTAAAAGTTAGAAAGGGCTTCTGGTCAATATAACAGTATAGGTAAACACAGCTAGTCTCCTCAACAACCACATCAAAATTACATCTAAAATATGGAACAACCATCATTCAGAACCGTCAGAAACTGAGTTGAATGGAAGTCTTGACAACTACGGAATTAAAGAAACCACATCCATCCACACAGATAGGAAGGATGAAGGCATGGAACGGGCTTGTCCCACATCCACATGTGAGGGATATCTTGGGAGCAAGGACTCCTAGCTCACAACCAGCTGCCCCCCAGCCCAGGATTCCAGTGCCAGGAAGACAAGTCTTCACAACTTCTGGCTGCAAAATCCAGCAGGGATTGCGTCAGTGGAAGAAATTTCTAGAGTAGCAAGCAGTTCCTCTTAAAGAACCCATACACAGACTTATTCAGAGTCTCTCCAGCACTGGGGCAGCAGCTTGAAAGGTACCACCGGCCTACAGAGAGCAACTAAAGTGTCTGGCATGAAGAAGAGAGGGACAGTTTTCTCTCAGACAGAAAGATGGGCAGAGGACATTGTCCCTTCCGTAGCCCTCGGCCCCCACAGTCACACTGCTGGCAGGCTAGTGTCATATCTGAGACTCCATCAGCTTGCCCCGCCCAGGAGATCCCCTGAGGTGTTGTCCCACCCAATTTACAGGTCCACCGATCTGTTAACTGAGACTTTTCCATATGAATGGCTGGTTTGGGCTCTTGCTTCACAACTTCCTAACTCCTGTTAAACAAGCAACATCCAGCCTCAGTGAGCCCTCAGTAGCCCCCAGAGCCTGTACCACTTGCTGATTGGCCCCAGGCCCGGCACTAGCAGCAGCCAGCCTAGACTCACAGCTGAGCTTCACCTGGGAATCTCCAAGCCCAGCACAAGTAGCAGACACCTCAGACTGCTTTACAGCTCATTCAAGGTGGCCCCCGGCAGAACACAGGTGGGGGCTGACCTTGGCCTGCAGCACCTAGGAAATCTCAGAGCCGGTACACCTAGTGGACAACTACAGACCACATCTGTATATACAACTGTAATAGCATAATCCATAAAAAATATTAAAAAAAAAAAAGAAAAGGTAGAAAGCATGTAAAAGCCACTTACATTTCTGCCATGTAAAATTTATGTGTAAATATAACTTATGTTACTATAAAATGGGCAAATATATAGATAACTGTCCATTTACATTTCTGTATGTTATACACATACAGAGCTTTTCTATAAAAGCACAACATGTCCTGTAATGCATGAAGAGAAATAGTAGAGCCAGCGCAATACAACTGATAAATCAAAGCACTCATGGATAACACAGTGACATGACTTTGACATTTATTCCTCTACTGCAAGTACGTTTTCCATAGGGCTGTAATCACAAGGGGCTTTAAAAACCGGGGAAGTTCTAAGAAGGAGAATATTTCTACATAGATCTCACCCTATATTTTCCTGTTAATTTGCTACTTTTAAAGAAAGGATGAAAATGAGAGAAAAGGGAAAGAATAATGGGAAGCTGTAGAAAAAGTTGAGAAAATGTCTCTAAACTGAGTTTTGTTTCCATAAACCTGGGGAAATTATATTAAGCATCTAAAATAAAAGCCTATCACTCCATTTGGGCTCCCACTTTGAGTACTACAGAGAGCATAAAACTTTTGAAGCAAGAGGATGTTTTATTTTTTCACTAAGAAAATACCTCAATGTGTTGGCAAGAAAGCAGCTATTAGTTACATATTTATTGTTAGAATAGTTGTCACTCTTCTAAACAGACTAACAAAAATTAAAATGCAATGATTCTAGCACTCATATACTATCCGTGTTCATCACAGAACCACATTGTCTAAGGGTACTTATTAGGCATGACTAGGGAGAATGTAATATGCATGCCTTGTGAAAAAACCAAAAGACCTGTTTTTTTAAAAGCACCAGTAAAGTATGAACTATGTTAAACTAAACTGTGACATTGGATTGGGATGAAGTAATCTCTGCTGTTTCCCTGCAAGCCTTGCTTCTTTAGCATTTAGCAACAGTGACCACACAGATACATGCTTTACAAAATAAAGGATGGCCTTGGAGCAGCGATCTTCAGCCTTTTCAATCTCACGGCACACATAAGCTAATTACTGAAATTCTACGGCACACCAGACAAAAAGTATAGGTATAATTTTGATTCACTCACACTGGATAGTCGTTGTGGTGGCTGCTGTCGTTTTTTTATTTAACAATCTAAGGGGAAAGAGGCCAGTGCCCCTGACTGAATAGCCAAGTATTGCATGTTTTAAAAATTCTTGCAGCACACTTGTTGATTGTCGCTGTCTTAGAGAATAATTAATTTTGCAAGTTGGCTTTTACAATAAATAGTACTTCAAAAGGAAAAGAGTAATTCTTGGAGTGTACAGAATAACAAGCACCTCAAATATGAGGTGCCTTCTTAAATTTGAAAAGGCCTGAATCACCGAGAAAGTAGGGTGAGGATTTAAACAACCTTATGTGTTCAAGTCTTGAGCATTGGTTTTATTTCGTTTTGTTTTTTTTCTTATATTCCTTTTATCTTATCCTGCCTTAGCAGAAGCAGCATATTATGAGTTCATTTAGCTTTATGTTTGTTTAAATGTGTTTCTGTAACGGCATTATATCTTCTGAGACCATAGAATCATTGGGAGGAGAAATTACCTCATTCTTTATAATGGGATTTTGTGAGAATATTACTTTTCTTTTCTAATTTTTTATTCTATTATATATACTTCTTATTACTGAATATATGACATCGATAGTGACATTGCCCTGGCCCATAGGGTCACTTGTGGCTTAGAATCAGTGAGAACAATATCCTTAAAACTTCCACCAGGTATTCTAATATACACCATATACTCAATTCATGAGGAACAAATGCGGTCTGTAAAATTGTCTATAGTTTGAAGAGGGAACTAGGTCAATGCGAACATAATACTAGTTGACCTATGGATAAATCCTGTGCTCCTGTCCTGAGGTACGTACACCATTGCCATTTTCTGCACCTCTCATTAAACTTCATTTCCACTTGGAAAACAAGACTGATCGCAGCTGTAAACCTGGGGTTGTTTACAACCTGTTGAGGTCATGATTTACTGCTTGTCCTGCATGCCTGTTGCCTTACAATTTATCAAGGGATTTCACACGGATTACCTCATCTGTGGTGAGGCTAGATAGGAACTTTTAGGTGAGATTCAGATTTCAGATCTATCTGTTATCTATTTATCTATCCCTCTACCTATCTATCATCTACCTATCTAATCTAACTCAAAGAGCAAAGGCTACTTTGAGTTTTCTTTGATGCGTTTAGATTCTGATCTTCATGAAATAAACATCTGTAAAATCTAACCCAATAGCATTCCTTCTCCCACTCCCTCCTTTTTTCGTTCTCTCTTTTGCCTGCCTACATTAGCTTGTACTTGCTTTCTCTCAGTCATTTACTTTCTTACTTTCTCATTCTTTTTTTTTTTTTTACTATGCAGAATCACACATCCTCAAGAAAATCCCCATAGCTCTAACTTTTGCTCAGGCATGAAAATGTCACTGGCTATTTCCATAATCTGGAAGTGGAATCAATTTCCTTGATAAATTTGGCTTCAGGCAGCTAGTTAAAAAATAATAATGGGTATGTTTTTGCTTCTTCTTTAGGTAATCCTCAGCAATACTGAATTTAACTACTAGGTCAGAGGTGCTGACTGACAGCCACCTCAAGTTTGATGGCTTTTTGACTGAGACTTGGATATGACTGAAAATAAATTACTGTGAAAGATTAAGATAATGATGTGTCAGTTTAATCTAATTGGAGAAAGCAAACTTTATCCTAATTGTTTTCTTCCTTATTCAGAATTTAAACATGATTACTTTCTTTTCTAGGAAGTTGTTCATATGTCAGGAGCACGCCAAATCTTTTACTTTTCTCTCCAAATCTTCCCATGTATATATTTAAAATACAGTTCTAAGCAGTTACATCATTTCAGTCCCTTCAGCTTTAAACTTATAATAATTACATTATGAGTTTAAACTCTATTAAGTATCAGATAAACTCTATTAAGTATCTATGATCTTTTAAAAATTTTCCCCTTGGAGTTTAGCATCAAGTGGTTGCATATAACCTCTTTTCTAATTTTGTTGACTTTTAGTTTCTATTTCTATATTTGATAGTTGAGTTAGTTCATTAAATATGTTTGTGCTCTCAGGATGTTGAAGATAAAATTCTGCATGCAATGTGACCCAAAGGTAAATAAATGTTCACTGGTGAGGCAGTGTGGCAGAAGGAAGTCTGGCTATTTCAGGCAGAGAGCGATATAATTTCTATCTTAGCTAGTTTTTTAGCTTACCTAAACATGTTATCTCACCTCTAAAATGTGTGGAGTGTTCACAGAATTGTTGCCATAATCTAGCTATTTACATGGGTAAGAACACTTTCTAAAGGTGCACCCACAGAAGGCAAGTGCTACTGCAAGACTCAGAAGTTTTGTATGTGTGAAGGGCAAAAAAAAGAAAAAAATCATTGTGATTTGGTATAGCAGAAAGGAGGAATCCATTTTACTAACTTAAACTTAATTTCACTTTTTTACAAAAATAAAGTTTGTTTCTTTTCATTTGAAGTACTCACTTATTCCCAGTTCACCAAATCACCGGGCAAGCTTTGCTCCTGGGCCATGGGCCTCCATAGTTAAGAGCGTGAGCCTGGAGCCAGGTTGCAGGGTACACATCATTCTTTCATTACTTCTTCCCCCTGTGACCTCAGACAATATACTCAGCTATGTGCTACAGTTCATCCGTGCACTGGAATAATATCACAACCTCCCTTTTAAACCTATTGTAAAGATAAAAGAGTTAACTTTAAAGCATAAAACATACAGCACGGTACTTTATGCCTGGCATGTAATAAACACTATGTACGTTTCCTATTACTGTAATGATTACATTGTATAAAAACAGAAAAACACGCTTCAGCCTTCTTCTTGTTATGATTACTTCTAACCTCTCTTCATCATCCCAGAGTTATAAATTGTAAAGGTTGAACAAGAGATTTTGTATTTACATTGATCAGTAACTGATGAAGTAGACAAAGTTTTAATGTATAAAATACATGCATTTACCATATTTTTTTAGCTACCAAATTTGGAAGGTTTAGTTTTGTAGCATTAATCTGGGAGAACCTGGGGCCTTAAATTTAGAACCTCATAGATAATAGACTAGGCATACATATCTGTTTTTGCTATTAATTATTTGAAATTCCTTCCACCTTGAGAAAATTCTGTTCTCTTCTGATTTAGTATATGTCTACTTGATGCCGAAATGGTCTATTTACTAAGCACTCTGCTGCACTACTTTGTGTAATAAAAATGCTTTACTGTTTGGATGGATTTTTCATTTATTTCCAGTTGGATTGGTGCTATACAAAAAATGCTCTCATTATTAACCTTTAACTAACAAATTTTTGTTGATATATAAAATGTACACAGCACAGCAAAAGAACATTGGCTGACCAACATCTGGTGGTGACTGGCTTTTTCATCTAAACCAGCAGGTCTTCTTAGTGTCTCCAATGTACTGTGTTTGTAATTCGCTTATAGGTGTTTTATGAGTAGTGTTAACCACATCATGCCAAGCAAGGACAACGTGGTGAACACTTGCAACTATTGATAAGAATATTTATATAATTCTGGTGGAAAAACAAAGTATACATTTCAAAATGACTATGATGGTTAATTTTATGTGTCAGCTTGACTGGGCTATGGGGTGTCCAGATATTTGGTCAAACATTCTAGGTGGTCCATGACGGGGAGTTTGGGTAAGATGAACATTTGAATTGGTAGATTGACTACAGCAGATTGTTCTCCCTAAGGTGGGCGCCCTTCATCCAATCAGTTAAAGACTGAAAAGAATGAAAAAGGCTAACCCTTTAGTAAGTGTAACTCCTCCTGCCTGACTGCTTTGAGCTGGGACATCAGTCTTCTCCTGCCCTTGGATGTGAGCTACAATATCAGCCCTTCTTGGGAATCAAGTCTATTGACTTTCAGACCAGAACTTACACTTGGTTCTCCTAGTTCCCAGACTTGGACTAGCGCTACACGTTTGTACTGGGTCTCCAGCTTGCCAAATGCAGATTTTGGGACCTCTCAGCCTCCATTCTCATGTGAACCTATTCCTTATAATAAGTAAATTAATGAATGAATGAATTGTAAAATTGTAATAGGTCTATAAAGGACTAAAAATGAAACACACAACATGTGAAATTTCCACTCGGTATAATTGATGGTGATAAATGAGGAAGCAGAATGATTGGTAAAAGCAAAAAAGGAAAAATTTCGAAGGTGCTTTGACAATAGGTGTTTAGTAATCTGATTCATAAGAACACTAAACATTTATTCCCAACTCATATTGACTAACCGTGGTAAAAGTCATTCATGACACTTGTAAGTGCCCAGATCTTTCCAACAGCTCTGGTTTTGTCAAGAGTCAGTTTCCATTCAGTGGTGAGAGGTCACACCTTCTAAGGTTCACAGACTTGGGCAAATTTTTAAAGTGCAGTTTGTTTGGCCCCAACCCAGAGTTTCTGATTCAGCAGGGCCAGGGTGGGGCCCAACATTTTATGTGTCTGGCCTATGGGAATCACACTTTGAGAACTAGCCAATCTAAGGTGTTTTCTAATACAACTTTCTCATCCATCATGGTTGTTACATGCCTCAATAGGTTGTATTCAGATAGATGAAAGTAACTGTTTTTGGAAAAAGATCCTTGGTTGAGTGGGTGTCAACAGAAAGAAGACCATGCTTTTTTTTTTTTTTTTCTTCTTGACTTCTTTAAACAGTTAAAGGTTTGAAAAAACAATGGATATTGTTAATGGTGAAATGCACCAGATGTTAGGCCCTGGTCTTGAGTTTTGGCTAAAGACTAATTCAGATCCAAGACTCAAATGCAAAAAAATTCCTTATTTAGAAAGTCACAGAGGAAGAAAAACTGAGCCACAGAAGGAGGGAGCCAGCTGGGCTGCCTGGACTCAGGAACAAGTTACAGAGGCAAAAGAAGGGCTCTTGGAGCTTAGGAGAAAGAAAGCAGTAAAATGTGCCTGAGCAAAGGAGACAGTGAAGGTTCAGGCATACTGCAGAGAAAGAGAGGGAGAGAGAGAGAGAGAGAGCGAGCACGCTGGGACCTTCATCTTAAGGGCTTTTATCTGGAGATCTCAGGGAAGGATCTCAATAAAATATTCATCAGTGTTCTGGGTGTGTCTTCTCAGAGTCCTGGTCTCCACTGATTGAAAGGATCACTAGTCACTGCAGCTGGTCCTGGTGTCAGCCATGGCATCACCCTGCCTGGGCCTTGCTCCTTTACTGGGTCTGGAGCTGAAACACAGCTGAAGCCTAAGTGTTATCTCCAGTTTGACCAAAACTTTGTCACTGTGGTCAACAGTCCAGAGGCTTTGTTCCTAAGATTACTTGATGAGGGTCAGAACCTCAGTGTCTTGAGGGCTTAGTGCTTAAGGTAGTGGTCCTACAAGGTCATGTATGAGAGTCATATAAGCTATTCTTTGCACCACCCCCACCCCAGTTCCTTCTCTAAGGGCATCTAAACTGCATGCCCAATGATATGCTATGAGAGGAAAGGTCACCTTGGAGATGAGGTCCCAGCCCAGGCTTGCCTGTCGCTAAGCACCCAGGGCTTTCTGCCCTAGTGACATTCTTTACCCAGCTTATCATGCCTATTCTGTTCATGTCTGTCTGCCTACTATATCAGCTATTTCTACATAGTAAAAATGCATTTGGGAATTGCAAGCTTACATTTATCTACTTAGTCACTTTGCACTTAAAAACCATTAGAACTGTGAACCACTTTTTCTGATCTGTTAATAAACAGAGAAGCTGCTTTTTATGTACAACTTCAGTTTAGCCTTCCAATTAATGTTATCACATAGAAATATAGAAGTAAAGCATAATGTCTTCATTTTTATCTTTTAGAGGTACTTCTAAATGGGTAGCTGCACAATTCAGTTTTAAATAATCATAGACCTGGTAAAAACAATTCAGTCACTCTTTCTATATATTAGTTCTAAACAGGGCATTTAGAATTCAAAAACAATAAACATCAGATGGTTTTAGCTGTATTTATATTTCCTGTAGATTTTTTCTTTATACAATGCCAAATAATTTTAGTTAACATTCATTTCTTTAGGGGATTGATTATTATGTTTGAGGGTACATCTAGTTGGTGTTCCCTCATTTACCCCCTGCCTGGCTACAAAAAAAAAAAAGCTCAACAAATTTGTTAAGTGAGAAATTGATATTGCTTCATGAAATGATATTAGGGTCATGTCCATGGATTTTAGTCACACATGCTATCTCTGCCATTCTCTACCACAGAAAATTAACAGTTGATTATAATTATTATATGTAGTATACATTTAAATTTCTTCTTGTTCCTCTGAGATGCAGAGTGTCTCCTTGGGGGAGAAAAAGTCAAGTTATTGACTATTGTCAAAGAAAAGAGATATAAGGAAATATTGTTGTACAAGCCCATGGAAGAAGTGAAGCGTAGATAGAAAAGTGCTAACAGGGTGGTTGACCCTGGTACGTTTTCCTTCTCACTGAGCTCGTTATCCCCTCTGCTGTAACTGCCTGGGCACTGAACTGGGAGCTCCGAGAGGCTGTGGACCAGATCTCTTCAATTCATTACTACGTTCCCAGCACTTGGAGCTGTGCCTGGCATCTGATAAGTGCTCAATACATATTGGTTTAAGGATTAAAGGAATTAATGTAACTATGAATTAGTAAAATAAAGATATGACTTTTTGCCTTGGCTGGCATGGCTCAGTGGATTGAGTGCCGTCCTGTGAGCTGAAAGGTCACTGGTTCAATTCCTGGTCAGAGCACATGGGCACGTGCCTGGTTTGCAGGCCAGGTCCCCAGTTGGGGGTGTTCAAGAAGCAGCTGGTCAAAGTTTCTCTTATATGTCGATGTCTCTCTCCTCTTTCTCCCTCCTTTCCTCGCTGTCTAAAAATGAATAAATAAAATCTTTTAAAAATATGACTTTTGGCATATATTTCTTGGTATTCAACCCCAGATATGGGGTTCCTGTTTTCCCTCTCCTATTACTTTGATGATATAATTGTTCTAAGACTACTCAAATTCTCAAGCAGATTTTACATTTGTTCTCAAGAGCTGATATTCTTCATGTAAGCAAAATAGCTTTTTTTTCAAGTAATCCTTAACCTCCAAACCTACCTATCTTTAGATGTCCACAAAGGTTATGAAGGCACTCACGGCTTGGACCATGTCCGGCTCCCTTCCCCAGCCAGATCATCAATGCACGGTGCACAACCAGGAGTAATAGCATGATGCGTATTAATAGAGCTTGAGCTCTAGCTCTGTCCCATCTACTCTGCTCCCTGCTTTGCTGCCTTTCAGCTCTTTCCTGTTCCTGGCTTTGCTACCCGCTGCTGAAGAGTAACTGCCTTGTATGTGTAATGTCAGTGGGCTATTTGTGACACATTCCAGGCAGTGCTTTTACTTCATATTTGAAAATTGTGTTTTCTTTCAAGCTTTAATACAGCTTTTTAAAAGCTAATTTGATATTATATGTCAAAAACTATTAAACTACTTATATTCCCTAGTTTTACTTCAGGAGTTTAAGGAAATAATCAGAAATATGAACAAAAATTTTACCGTGTTCATTACAAAACTACACTGAAGTGAATACTGAGAGGGAAATGATTAAATAGAATACATTTTGTACCGTGCCGTGCTCAAAACCATGCTTATGAAGAGATTTTATGCCTCAGGAATTTAAATGTAGTTTGGTCATATTTAAATATCAAATTATGTTCATAGAATAAAATATGGAAGAATAAGTCATGGAGGATCATATCCTCTTAATTGTTCATTATGAAGCTTTAATATTCTTCAAATTATAAAAATTACTTTAAATAAAAAATGCTTTTAAACTTTAAGCATAACTTGATTTGGTACACCTTTCTTTTCCTTAGAATATGCTAGCATACACTTTTTTACCTTACGTATTTATTGACGATTGTTAGAAAGAGTAAACCACAAAAATTAATTTCTAGTATTTCTCATAAAAAATATAAACAATAGGCCCTGGCTGGTGTAGCTCAGTGGATTGAGCGCGGGCTGGGAACCAAGCGGTCCCGGTTCGATTCCCAGTCAGGGCACATGCCTGGGTTGCGGGCCAGGTCCCCGTGAGGGCCATGTGAGAGGCAACCATACATTGCTCTTTCTCTCCCTCTCTTTCTCCCTCCCTTCCCCTCTCTCTAAAAATAAAATAAAATAAAATAAAAATAAAAATAAAAAATAAAAATCTTTAAAAAAATATATAAACAATAGGCACTAACACTAAGACTAACAATTCAGAGCAAAAGTTTTCTTTTTAAGTGGTGCATATATATTTCAAGATAATTAAAAATGTTAACAATCCCATTCTCAATATTTATACCAAGAAAATTATTTAGATGTAGAGAAAAATGAGGGGAAAAGCTGTTCATTTTAGAATTATCTCTAAAAGTAATGATCCTTTTAATTACAGATGAGTGCCTAAAATAAAGCAAATACAGAATGACAATGATGATGTGGATGCTAACAATGTGGAAAGTGTTTTCATTATAAAGTTTACTTTAAAAATCAATTCTATAATTTATAGGAATCAATATCAATATCATTCTATAAAATTTATGTGTAGACAGGGACAAAAAGAAGACGGGAGAATTAAGATTCATCAGTTAAAAGTCAGTACTGTGTGCTACGTGTTGGTAACTGCTGACGAGAGAAAGAAAGGCTGGTGGGTGTGTGCAGAGCCGTGTGTAGGACATGAGCACATACATGTATAATGACTATGTAAGTGTGCTTCTCAATAATGTATCAGTTCTCATGGTTTGCAATGAGGGACATTGAACTGGTAGATCAGTGGTTGATCAGACATGCTGTGGTATCTCGCATATTCTGTTCTCCATGTGTTACAAATTGAAGACTATGAAATATAATTCCTGAAATACACTGCTCATCTTCGAGTAGCCCCTAGTGACTGCTGCCGATCAATTCCATGAATGTGTCAGGAAAATGTTGAAATGTGGCTATTATGTGTGCTGTTGGTAGCTTTGCTGTGATCAACTTTTTATCTCGCAAACCTAAATGTAATTTGATTTTATAAAGTAAAATTTCATTTGTTTATTTTTTAGATTCTAATACTTTTCCCTCTTATACCTTCTTGCTATGATAAACTTTTTCTACTCATTTTGAAAGAAATCTTAAGAATATCAGAAGAAGTTTTATAGTGTAATAAGCATTAAAAGGGAAATTAGCCACGATTACTTAGATATAAGTAAGATGTGTGATTCATTCACATTATATTGGTTCGGGACTTCACACAGTTCTCCTAGTGTCTCTTCCACAGTTCAAAACACTCTGCAAAATCCTTTATTGGAATCACCCTCAGCTGCCCTGTTGTACTTTCCTGAATCTCACTGATAGTCTAAAATCTCTTCCTTTTCAGAGGGGACTTTAGTTTTGGGAAAAGCCAGAAGTCGCAGGGCACCAAATCTGGGCTGTAGGGGGGCTGAGTCACCTGGGTGATGTGATGTTTCACCAGAAAACTCTGCACGGGACATGATGTATGAGCAGATGCATAGTCGTGATGAAGCTGCCAATCACCAGTTGCCCATATCTGCAGCTGTTTCGTCTTATCACATCTTTCAAATGATGAGGAAATTGAGGTAGTACTCCTTATTGTTTGACCTGGAGGGGCGTACTCATGATGGACAACACCTTCCCAATCAAAAAACACAGTTAATATGGTCTTGATCTTGTTGCGACTTTTCCGCGCACTGGAGATCCAAGCAACTTCCATTGGGATGACTGGTTGTAGACCTACAGTTCATCTCCAGTTATGACCTTCTGGAGGAAATCTGGTTCACTGGTAGCGATTTGAATTATGTCATTAGCAACCGCAGCACCATGTTTCTTCTGCTCTGGTAACAGAAGCCCCAGAAAGAATTTTGCCACAACACATTTCATGCCGAGATTCTGCATCAATATCTCGGACACAGTAGTTTTTGGAATCTCCAGATCAACTTCTAGTTCTCACGCTGTCAGTTGCCAGTCTTTGCTGATTTCAACCAGGACAACGTTTGACTTCTCAGGTGTTCCACATGTTGCAGGCCTTCCAGAATGTGGATCACTTTCAACAGATTCTCAACCACATTTGAAGTGTTTGGGCCACACTTCTTTTGCGCTGTACTTATTGATTGCATTGTCCCCAGAATCCTTCTGAATCACCTGAATAGTGTGTGCAGAGGAATGCTCAAGCTCAATGCAAAATTTGATGCATATTCTTTGCTCTACTTACTCACTCGGTCATTTTGAATCCAACAGCCACATAGCACATGCTACCACCCCTACTGAATAGTATAGTAAAGTGATTCTTGTTCATGCATGTGCATTCCAGTCCACTCTCCTTGGCTGCCAGGTTACATCGATGTCCTGAAAACTGTTCTTGTTATATTAATGATGGCTGGACTTTTTCCAGATGGACTTTATATATATGAGTGGAAAGCAATGGTGGTAGTAATATTACAGATCTTTATCAAGCACCTCTTAATCATTACTATAAGTTTCTTGAAGGCAGATAAATTACATTTCACATATTTAAATATTGTGATTAAATAGTAATACACAAAACAAGGTAAAATGCACATGTTCAGAAAAGGTAAAAAAAGTTTGATGGATTTTATTAAAGAGGAATAGTGATACTTATTTTGGTAGAGAAATAAAAAAATTAAGGTGGAATTTTTCTGCATCATAAAGAATTGCTAGTGTTTTGATTACTGGTAAAGTATTTGAGGTAAAAGCAACATAGAAGCAAGAAAGCATGAAGTTTTTTGGATCACATTAAACTACCTAGTAACTAGTGTGACTATAAAGGGAAAAAGTTATACATAAAAATGTAAAGGTAGAAGGATCTATATTGAAGGTTAGAAAGCAACACCAATAACTTGCCTTGATACCTTATGTCTAACTCCATGAATATCATTAAAAAATACTTTATAGTTTCTGGAATAAATTCTTGGGCCCCTTAAGTTAGTAAACGCTTGAAAAAAAAAACGGCATCTCAGACTTTTATGATACCAATGTCTACAGGTTTGTGATGACTTTTGCAGATAGACCAGTTGTGTGGGTCTTCCCAACCCAAAACAGCCTAGCTCTAGCTTGGTGACCGCCTGGTGGTGTTATTTCTTTTCTTCAAATACCTGCTCTGTCTTTTACACAGGAAGACTGATTCTTCTGAAGTATAGGTTCCCTCGAAAACATTGCAGGTAAAAAATACTTTTGACATCAAGCACATATGTGTTGGCAGAAAAAGCTGGCAGGAAGAGAACAGGTATTTGGAGTTATTACGTATAAGCAGAGGCTACAAATGAGGAATATTAATCTGACAGTGATATAAGATTGAAATGTAATTAGGTCATCACAGTGGTAAAAGTGAGCCAGTGGTGAGGGTCTGACCTGGAGCGCAGAGAGTGGGAAGGAAAGAGGCAAAAAGATGAGAGACGTGGAATCCATAAGACATGACAATGGACTGGATATGAAGGAGGAAAGAAGCAATACTCACGGTTCATATCTGGATGACTAGAGAAATGGTCAGGCTATTAAAAATAAGAAATTAAGAAAAATTGCTAATTCCTGTGGGCAATGCTCTTTGGGACCTAATGAGTTTCATGCCAAGAGAATCAGTGCCAACCTATCTCACAGGCAGTAAAAAAATGTGGAGCTTGGAAAATAACTGTATCATCCACATTACAGACAAAATAACTTTATCCTTGATATAGTTTAAAGCTATCTCCATACAGTGATAGGAAGAGCCACAGAAGTAGGTAAGATGAATGGAAAAACAGATATAACAAGAAAAGAGTTGAGCCCTGGCTGGTGTAGCTCAGTGGATTGAGCGTGGGCTGGGAACCAAGGGTCCCAGTTTGATTCCCAGTCAGGGCACATGCCTGGGTTGCAGGCCAGGTCCCCAGTGAGAGCCATGTGAGGAGCAACCATACATTGCTGTTTCTCTCCCTCTCTGTCTCCCTCCCTTCCCCTCTCTCTAAAAATAAATAAATAAAATCTTTAAAAAAAAAAAAGAGTTGAAGGACAGGATTTATTTAACTTGGGCAAATCACTTACCTGTGTCTTCTTTTCACACATGTGAAAAAATGTAATGATGGTAAACTTTCTTCACAAATATAAATGAAATAATGTATGAGAAAGTAATTGGTAAAGTATAAAGTGCTTCAAAATACTGTTGATACTGTTGCTATTGAGAAGGAGAAGGGAAAGAAGACCCACTAAGTAAGACTGGAAGGGAAGAGAGAGAAGAAAGGAGTGGACTCTGTCATGGATGCCACAGGAAAAAAGTCTCAAGAAATGAGTGTCAGCGCCATTGGGCGTTACATTTGCAAGTCATTGGCCTCTGAGAGTGCCACTTCCATACACGCTGAACTTAGTTATCCAGATCTCGGGTAGAGAAATATTAGCAGGCTTTGGAAAAGGGAAATAGTGGATATTTAAGAAAATAGATATCTGTATATATATTTATATTATGAGAGAGAGAATTACAGTGGGGGTATAAAAATTAACATATTTTAAGGAAAGTTATCATAGAAAAATATCCTAGATAACCGGACTATTCAAGTTCATTCAACATTTGGACATTGAATACACTCATTTTTCTTAGGTAGGTTAAAAAAAATGCTTCCAATAATGTCATATCAATTGTTCATATTATCTCATTACTACTTAAACTCTTTTCTTTCGTTTATGGGTTCTTTTTTTTCTGTTTGAGTCAGTTGCTCACTTTTGAATCCATAATTCTCTGTGAACTTCGTTTAGATTTCATTGAACATTTAGCACTCCGTCTCTTCTGATATTAGTTACTTTCCTTTTAAAATCTTCGGTAAATGAAGCTGGTATTTTCATGAGAAGCACTGTAAAATAATCAGTACAAATGAGTTCAGGAGTAATCCTCGTTTTTCTTAAAAATAATATGGTTTTAAAATATGTCAATATTGGCAAATTGAAGAGGCATACTTGACACAAACAAAAAGAAAAGAGTAATTGTTGAATATGCCATACAGTTAACATATTTTTCAGTTAAATTTGAGATGATTTAGATTCACGTGCAGTTTTAAGACATAATACACACAGCTTCCATTCACCTTATATTCAGTCACACACAGAGACCGCCCTGCAAAACAGTGGTGCAATATCACAACCAGGGTGTTGGTATTTGCGGAGTCACATGCAGACATTTCCTTTACCACAAAGGTTAATTGTGTAGCCCCCACATTTCCCTTCCTACGTCCCCTTCTTTGCCCTTGGCAACCAGTGATCTCTTCTCTATTTCTAGAAATTTGTCATTTCAAAAATGTTATATGAATGAAGACAGAGAATGTAACCTTTGGGGATGGATTTTTTCACTTAGGATAATTCTCTCATTCTGTTTGTTGCATGTCTCAGTAGCTTGTTCTTTTCACTGCCAGTTAGTATTTCATGGAATGGATGTACCATTGCTTGCTTAGTGATTCACTGTTTAAGGACAGACATCTGGGTCACCTCTAGTTTAGGACTAGTACGAGTTAAGCTGCTATAAACATTCCTGCGCAGGCTTTTGAGTGAACACAACTTTTCCTTCCTCTGGGATAAATGCCCTGCATTACAATTGTTGGGTTTTATGGTAGTTTTATGTCCAGTATTTTTTAAAACTGCCTAATTATTTTCAAGAAGGGCTGTACCATTTTACATTGTACTACCAATCTATGAGTGAATGATCTTGTTTTTCAACATCCTCTCCACAATTTTGTGTTGTCTCTGTATTTTATTGTAGCCACTGTGATGAGTGATGAGTGATATCTCATTGTGGCATTCATTTGCATGTGTGTCGTCGCTAATGATTTTGAACATCTTTTAATGTGCTAACTTGCCATTGGTATATCTTTGGAACAATGTCTCTGCCAGTGGTCCACTTTATAATTGAATTATTTTATTTTTTCAGTATTTAATTTAATTGAGCTTTTAGTTGTACATTTCTTTTGAGCTCTTTATTTTTCTAGAAGCTAGTCCTTTGTCATATATGTGGTTTGCAAATGTTTTCTCAGGCTGTACTTTGTGTTTTCTTGCTCCTGCAGGTCTTTCACAGAACGAATGGTTCTAATTTTATGAAGTTTAATTTATCATTTTTTCCTCCTATGGTACCAATTATAAGAACTCTTTGGCTAGTCCTAGATGTCAAAGGTTTTCTCCTAATCAGTTTATAGTTTCACTTTACATGTAAGCCTATAGTCCATTATGAATTAATTTTTATAAAATGTATGAGGTTTAGGTTGAGGTTCATTTTTATTTATTTATTGCCTATGTATGTCTTATTGCTCAAGCATCACTTGTTGAAAAAGCTATCTTTCTTCCATTCAATTGCATCTGCACTTATGTCAGAAATCAGTTGGGCATATTTGTGTTCCTTTTATTTTGTTTAAATTCTAATATGTACTGGAGTCTGCCTGTGGAAGGAGGGCCATACTTACTGCTCATTGTCTCGAAATGGAGCAGAATAATAAATAGAAATGATATTAAAAGTATATATCCTCATTGTAGTTGTGACTCAAAATATATACATGTATAGACATGTATATACAAGTACAAATACATACACAGGATTACAAAGCAAAGCAGAGTTTCCTAAAATGTGTTAACCAGAGCTAGTGCCATGGGTAGTAACATCTGCTGTGTAGGGAGAAAAGGGGGTACTGAAATACACTTGGGAAGTGTTAGTGTAAATATATTTAAATAAGAACTTTGGCTATATATTTTTTCAAAGCTTTGAGTTGGAAAATTTATATTATGGCTTTTCAGAAAGTATAACCATCCCCCAAACTATTTAATAATTAATTTCATAAGCCATCTTATTGGGCTAGTTTTATTCAAGACATCAGATTATGTGGTGTCGATATTATCCATTTATTTAACAACGTTGTAGTGTTTAACATGTGCCAGATATTATTTTAGGCAATTTAAAAATATTATCACATTTAATCTTCATAACACTGTGAGGATGATGATCTGTTGTTATGATGTGTCACAGGCCAAGAAATCGAGGCACAGAAAGATCACCATGTTTCGCCATGTACAATGCACACTTTTTCACCCAGATTTTTGAGGGAAAAACAAGGATGTGCATTATACATGAGTAACTCTAATTCTGTAGGTATATACATGTTTGTAATTCTTTTATTTATGCTTATGCATTAAAAGTGTAACGCTAGAAAGCAATAATGATATCTGTATGCAAAACAATATTCTGGAATATGATAATTGGTTTTGTTTCTAAATACAAATACATAAAAAATTGAATTAAAACATTAAAATGAAAGATTTTTTTCCTGAAGGTTTAGGCCAAAAACCTGGGAGCACATTATAATCAGCAAAATACAGTAACTTTCCAAGGTCACCCAAATAATAAGTAGCAAAGCCATGATTTGTTCCCAGGCAGTCTGACTCAAGAATCCATGCTCTTCACTTGCAAAATAACTAGTATTAATTTTAATGCTAGAGATTTAAGATAATTGTAAACTTTCTGGTTGACCAATTAGTTCTCTCTGGTGTGGACATGGTTGCTAAAAAACTATTAGTTTGCTTTCTCAGCCGAATAGTTTCTTGTAATTTTCAGGATATCATAGTGAAGAACAATACTCATTATCTAGTACTTCCTCATTTATTTTATATCTATTTTATTGAACATAAATAGATATAAAATAGATATAGAATGTGTTACCTGCTGGGGCTACAAAAAGAAAACTTAGACCTCAGGGCTAGTGAGATGGACTGGAGATGGGGAACGGCTCAAAGTCTGAGCTATACTGGACGTTTTGTATTCTTGACAACACTCCATTGAATAAATTTTTGTCTGTTTACCACAATAGTCAAGCATGATGTAAAAAAGAATGGTTAATTGAGAATTTCAGTGAATCAGTGATTACCATAGCATGCATTGGCTAAGAGTGGAGACAAATTCACGATAGTAGATATAGAATTTAAAGGAGTTGATGAATTTGAGTAGATCTGTATGTGTATATAGAAATATATATTTATATATTTATATATTTGTATATATATATATAAATACTATATATTTAAAGGGTAGAGTATATCAGGTGGTGGATATTAAAGGAATGGTAATTAAAAGAAATTGAAGTAGTGTGAGAAAAAAAAAATGTTTGGTTGTTGCAATGAGCCCAAGTTAACAGGTGAGTGGAGACTAGGGATCTGTGGGGGAAATTCAAATGTGGCAGGTCCTGAATGCTGACCTGCAGAAATGCCTATTTGTCTGCCTGTTTTCCCCACTGGTTGAGGGTAGGAATCTCCTCATTACCTTGAAATAATGACAGGCTTATAAAATGAATAGTTGTTTGTTAAAAAGGAAAGATGTTCATAAAGACAACTCAAAGTTTTACTAATATTTGTAGTCATGTGAGCTGAAATACAACTTTAAATTCCAATTACTCTCTCTATAAAGAAGTGTTTACATTTATCAACTGTATAGATCATATAGTTCTGATATGTCAGAAAGTCCTTACTTCTGAGTGAATGAATGAAGGAATGAATGGATGGATGGAGGCAAAACCTTCATTCACTAGTGGTTAATGTCTGGTCTAGTCGCTGCACAAGTGTTTGGTTTGGTTTTCCCCTCTTTTGGGTTCTGAGATCTCTCTTGTCTTCTCCTCTATTACATTTCACACCAGGGCAGTTGTTACTAGAAAGCTGGAATATCTTCCATTTATAAATTACCACTTTTTAAAGGATCCTCATACTCAAGATATACACAATACTTGACCTTAGAAGTTTGTAAAACAGTGATAACATTACTTTGATTTAGGGTATTTCAGGATATCCCACTGCCTCAGGTCATCATTTTATCTTAAAGAAATACAGTAAGTATACAAATGTGGAGTGAACATAATTTATTCAATTTTTTAGTATAGAACCTCAACTCCTTGATAGCTCTAATTGTTAAAAGAATCATATTAATGAGAATTACTCTTCTTGGTTGGGTTCCTGATAATAACACTCATATTTGTGAGTTCTTCTCATTGCAAAAGAAAACTACGAAAGCGATGTGTATTTTAGTTAAGCATTCTGTGTCTAATCACAGTGCTCCAGTTATATATGCCCATAAGAATGCTTGCATACAAGTTGTTTATGTGATTAGCAAAAGTGGTCTCTTTCTTTGTCATTGTTATGCTGTTTCATCGATGTAAATATTGAAAGATAAAAGAGCCCGGATTTTGGTTGACTTTAAGATCAATGGCTGTGAGGTGTATTATAAATAACGTGTTAATCATACAATATTGTAAAACAATAGAGCAGACCCAGACTATATTCAGCAGAGAGTTAAAAACAAAGTACGTGTAATGTCTACAATGAGCAACCTGAAACAGGGCAGTGGTGACGTCCGGTGAATCAGAGCAGCATGAGCCCTGAAAGAATTAACTTAGCAAGAAACAATAATCTTATTTGCTTTCTGTTACCTAAGCGAGCCATGTGCAAAGGCAGAACGTTTGTATGTGTGTGACTGTATCTGTATCTGTGTTTATTTTTTTGTTTTGCGTTGTTGCTTGCATTATCTGAATGTAACTCAAGTGCCCGACAAGAGTCTGGAGGGCCGCCTTATCATTCTAAACAAGGGTAAAATACCGGGTCAAAACTCCTTCAGAGCCTCATGGAGGTGCTGTTTTCAGGATGCGATGATTGATTGGAAATAACATGATGTGAAAGACACTACTAAGAATCTTAAAAGATGACAGAGTGCTTTTCAAGCTTCACAAAATATGATGAAGGTGCCTTGTCAAGGATTGCTAAAAGCCTACCCGCAAGAACTCCCTGAATCACCTCTGAGAATGCCTCTGTTTCTTGGTGGGTTTTGAGTAGCTGCTTGGCAGTGTGAGGGTACACTATCTGGGTACAAAGAAACAGAGTGACTCTTCTGTGTGTCTGTGTTTGTTAGCCAGACACCATCATGTTACTTCAAACAATCATATTTAGAACTGAGTAGGATTTCATTTCATTTCAGTATACCTATATTGGTTATATCTTTTCACTATGTTTGAAATGATTAATAGCCAGCAGCAGTCCTTAGTGAAGGGAGGACAAAGACTGCTGCTGAATATCATTATTGACTTAGAATGATAAAGTTATGTTTTCATTGTAACTTCTCATAAATTCTTGAACAAAACAACTTCTTCTGTGCCTGTGTACTCCCTATAGCTGCTTTATTAAAGGCTCTTTCTCCTTTTACTGTTCACTCAAGAGATATACGCAGATCCAGCCTCCTGACCTGGAAGCCTATTTTGTCTGGTTTCAGTTCTTTTTATTCCATTTCGTTTTCTTTGCCCCATCCCATTGAAATGACACACAGGGACATTTGCTTCTGGAGATAATTCCAAAATGAGATTTTTGGTTCTTACTTGTAGCTCCAGATGACTGTGCACCCCATCTCTGAAATAGTCGCTCAGCAAGCAGGAACTTAGGTCACTTCTATTCGTCAGTGGCTATATGAAGCCCATAAACGTGGAGGCTCATCTTGTTTTCAGTATGTGCACCCTGAGTCACTTTTCTCATGCTGACATCCAGGATTTCACATGCAATGGTATTAGTGGCTACAATTGTTGGTCAAAATCCAAGCTCCTAAAGCAATAAAGATGGAGACATGGCATACACGGGAAGGAAGGAAGCTTAACCCTTACGGTATTACTGACCTACCTACTGTAGCCAGGCTGAAGCCTTCCTCCTCTGTGTGTGGTCCATGGGTTAGGAGCATCAGCATCACCTGAGAGCTTGTTAAAAAAATACAACCTTAGGCCACACTCAAACTTACTGATCAGAATCTTTGTCTTAATGACATCCCGTGAAGATTGCTATGCACATCAGAATGAGAAAAGTTTGGCGTAAAAGATTTTAAAATATTTTATCATTTAATCCTCACAATACTTTCACGTGGTTGACATTGTTATTTCCATTCTACAAATGAGGACTATTAGAACTAGGGAGAACAACTTACTCCAACCCAGAGGCTAACTCCTTCCCTGTAAACCCACCCTCCCCATCTTTATGACTCTATCCCAATAATAAAAGTGGTAACCATGCCAAAATACAGGGCTACATTAAGCTAGGGATAATTTGACAGCTGGAGAGCTTCGAATAGCTGTGACAATTTTTTTTTTGTCAATTGCTTTCATAACTAGGTGTAGTAACAAAGAAAATAGTTTCACTATTTTAGTCACACCTCTATTTTGAACCAAATGGTATTAACTTCTTTAATTTGCAATTTAAAAAACACACTTAGATTGCTGAACAACTTTTAGCTGTTATCTTCACAAGCCAAATTTAGCCTCAGACACTGAAATTTTGCAATAATAGTAGATGTTCCAAAAAGGTGCCTCTGAATCCAAAAGCAATTCCAAAAGTAGAGTTGTAAAAGAAAATTGTACTTTAGTAGCATGTTGGAATTAGTGCATCGACTCCTCGTGATGTACATACTGGTATTTATGTTCAAGTCTGAGTTTTATTTTTTAAATCTTATAAAAGTACAGTTGTTTTTAAAAAGTGTCATTACTTTTTGATTACAACTCATACATCCCAAGAGAAAGGATCAGGCATGAAACAGTAGAGATTAATGCTTCTTTCAACAAGTCATTGTGGGAAATAAAACAAGTGTCACTACCTAAGAGACACAAAGTTTAACAAGGCGCTCGAGATCAGCAAAGGGCGACCAGGCGGAGTACAGAAGCTAAAGGAAATTAATCATCACATTGGGGCTGACCTGACAGCCTACTACTATGCAGAACGTTGTACCATGTAAGAGAATGAGCTCGTGAGACTCCTGAAGCCATGAATTCATCCCCCAGCTTAAAAAAATAAAATGCATAAACCTGCAATGTATCAAGTTTCTATAGCAAAATGTCTTGGACATCAAGAGACTTAAAACCACGATATACATTGCAAACAGAAGAGGCAAGCATCAGGATTCCTGGAAGCAAAATAAATTTCACTATCTTCTTAACTTCCTTTTAGAGAAGACAGGAATCAATTGGAAGTCAATTAAAGAGTTTCGTTTTTGATGTTAAATCGAATTACTGATTCTATGCTGTACAACCTCAGTTGATGCACATTTAAATCACCTGGGAAGCAACTGGGTGATACCCCTAAATTTATCCGAGGCAGTGCCACCGATTGTCTAGTCTCCCCAGGTGATTCTAATGTGAGGCCAGAATTGAGAGTTCCTATCCTAGATGATGCCAAAATGAGTGAAAGATTAGTGAAGAGGCAAATTGTTGAAAGAAAATCTTAAAGATGAACATATTTCAGGTAATGGCTATTGTGTCTTTGGCAGTGAGGCCAACCGGACATAGACTGTGAGCACGGATATGTAGAGGCCTCGTCCTTTCCTACTACTCAATGGACTGAACATTTTCAGTTAGTAACTGAAGGTTACGGGGAAGAAATTGTTTGTGTTTAGATTTTTATCTGTCATAAGAATGCTGTGGCAAACATTCTTGTATACATATAGGGGT
The DNA here is from genome assembly GCA_004026765.1 of Micronycteris hirsuta. Lineage (NCBI taxonomy): Eukaryota > Metazoa > Chordata > Mammalia > Chiroptera > Phyllostomidae > Micronycteris > Micronycteris hirsuta. The sequence goes on from PVJI01004053.1 coordinate 93,781, forward strand.
CCTGGAGAGAATATTCATATGATAAATTCCTAGAGGTATATTTATTTAATCAAAATGTGTATATATTTTAAATGTTAGTATGTATTTAATGTCAATCACTCATCAGAGAGGTTATAGTAATTTATATACCAGTAGCATCCGTTTCAATTTGTCTTTAATTATAGGGGTAGGGTGGAATATACAACAGCTAGAGAATGACCAAGAGTACAGGACTTTAAGAAGGAGAAAGAGGCTTGAAGAGAGAGCAATAGTTTTGAAACAATGTAGAAGAGAGGAATTGAGGCTTGATGTGTGATCCTTGGGCAGCACTAAGGGTTGGTTCGAGCGTGTCGTAAATTGTTACATTTTCTTTCAAGTAGCAGTTGGCTGTTCTGAGTAGGCAAAGAAAATTACTTAGGTTCAACTATCTTTTTTCAACATTATGTTTGGGACCTTGTATTATATTTTTCTATAGCTTTATAAAGGAAAACTGTTGCTATAGTAATGATTATATAGTGTGTATATATAGTGTGTGTATATATATATGTATACACACACACACATATAGTTTGTTATTTTGGTAAGATATATTGATTGGTTTTCAAATATTAAAGCGACTTTGCACACCTGGTATAAACTTCCCTTAGTTGTTATATGCCATCTTTTTTACATATTGATGCATTTATTTGGTAAAATATTGTAAGGTTTTATATGTATGTTGATGAGAGATATGAGCCTATAATTTTCTTTTCTTGTAAATATGGGCTTGTTTTAATATTAGGGTAATACTGGCTTGCTAAAATGAATTGAGTATAATTGCTTCTTCCTCAGGTTTATGAAGGAGTCTGTGTAGAATTGGTATTATTCCTTTCTGAATTTTTTGGTATAATTCACCAGCAAAGCTATCTGGCCCTGGAGTTTTCTTGGCAGGATTGTTTTTAACTATAAACTCACACACACACGTATATATTTATACTATTCAGGCTATGTATTTATGAGGTATTCCTAAATGTGCTTTGGTTGTGCCAAGAAATGTATTCGTTTCATCTAATTTGTCCAATTTATTGGCATACATTTATCAATATGATCCCTTTAATAAGATTTTAATATCTTTTAAATCCATAGTGATTTTACTTCTTTGATTCTTAATGTTCACAGTTTATGTCTTGTTTCTTGAGATAAGTCTGGGTAGATTTATCAATTTCATTGATGTCAAAGAAACAGCTGTTGGTTTTATTGTTTCTCTTTATTTTATCGACTTCTCCAATACTTCTTATTTCCTTTCTTCTTACTTTGGGTTTCATTTGTTGGACGAGGTCATGGAGAGGATATGACTACCTGCTGACCTGCAAGCCCTATTAGAGGCCCCTCCCCTTTACTTCCGCTCACTTGTTCTTTAATGTATATTCTGCCCTGGGTCTCCACAGCAGGAGCCAGGGATGCTGTCTTGAGCCAGCACTGTGTTGTGGAGACCATCTTCACGGTATGCATAACCCAACCCATATAAGGCTTCTACATAAACTTCTAAGACTGCGGTGGGTAGGTGTGGTGATCTCATCTTGCAACCACCCAGGACAAGATTCACATGTAAACTTACTTGTTTATTAAACCTGCCACGTACCAGTCCAAAGGGGTCTGCCTCTTTCTCCCAACTCTCCCTTCCCTCCATGTAGGGGTTCAGTTTGCAAACAGACATTTGCTCTCCTTTTTCTAGCTCCAGATTTGATAACTTTCTTATTTTCTAATAGATATTTTGGATTATACCTTTCTAAGTCTTGATTTATTATCATCTCATATATTTTGATATGCTGTGATTTCTTTCCTGACCTATTGGCTATTTGGCAGTGTGTTATTTGTTTTCCATATTTCGGAGACTTTTCCAGATTTCTTTCTTTTATCAGTTACTAAATTAATTTTTGTGATCAGAAAACATAATTCTTTTTTTTAAGCCACATTAAAATGTCACAACTTGCCTTATGATCCAGATATGCTCTACCATGGTAAATTTTCTGTACGCATTTAAAAATGTATATTTTTTCTGCTGTAGGGTGGAATATTCTATAAATGTCAGGTTAAATTAATAGTGTTCAGGTCTCCATATTTACTGATTTTCTGTCTACTTGTTTTATCAATTATAGAAAGAGGGCTGTTGCAATCTCTGAGTACAATTTGGAATTGTTAATTTCTCTTTGAAATTCTATGTTTTTAGCCTAATGTATTTTGAATCTCTGTTGTAGGTACATAAACATTTAAGATTTGTATGTCCTCTTAGCGAATTGACTCCTCTAGTATTATGAAATGCCCCTCTATCTCTATTAATAGTCCTTGCTCTGGAATCTGCTTTTCCTGATGCTGTTATAGCATGACAGCTTTCGTGTAATCATAACGTGGATTATCTTTTCCTATCCTTTCATTTTCATCTTTATCTGTTGTTGTATTTGAAATGTGTTTCTTAAAGGCAGCACATGGTTAAGACTTGTTTTTTTTTTTAATTCTAATCTGATGGTCCTTGCCTTTTGTGTGTCTGCGTGTTTCAAGGTTGCTTTAGGCTTTACATCATACATCTTACACTTCCGTGTAGCTGTGAAGTGATATACCGCTTCACACGTCCTATAAGAAGTTTGCCATCACACACTTCCATTCCCACCCCCCAGCCTTTGTGCTGTTGCGGTCGTACGTTTTAATTCACTGTGTGTTATATACCCATCATATATTGTTCTTGGTTTTGCTTTAAACCATCTTTTATCTTTTAAAGATAGCTAAAAATATTTTTATGTTTACCATGTTCAGTACATTTTGAAATAAATATTATACAGGTGTCTACAGTTGTCTTTATCTTAATAAATTGAAGCCTCCTTGGTGATGGAGTAATTTTGAAAACTTTGTTCTTTGTAGCAGCCAGTGTAGTTACTAAATTAAATTTGTTGAAATTTCTAGAAGTCACATTTCTATAATATGATATGTAAAAGGGAAATCTGCTCTGAATAATTAAAATTTCACCCAACTCTTAATATTTCACAATTTCTCAATTTTGAGGAAATTACTTTTTGCTGCTCAGAGCTCTATTATATTTCTCTTCAAAGGTTTGCAGCTTACCAATTTTACAAGTTTGGGCTTTTCATTCCAAAAATATATCTCCTTTGTATCTCCCAGCTACTTTCTCAATAGTCCTGAAGTGACTTCCTGGGTATCTGTGCACCCGGTTAGACAATGGCTTAGTTCTCCCTAGTTCTCCATAGGATGTTTGACTCTTGAACATTTGACCTGAATATGTTCTGAATAGTGACTTCCTGCCTCCCATCTACCAGCCATTCCCGCCCACTGCTCCCTGCCGGTCTCTCACAACAGAACGGTTCATGGGTGAGACCGGATTACCCTGTTAGAAGCCTGACCTCTGCAGCCGGACTGGTTGGGTTTGAATCCTGACTGCTGCCACTTACCAGTCCTGTGATGTGGGCAAATTATGCAAGCTGTAAAATGGGTAGAATGCTACTCACCTGGTGGACTTATTTATGAGAAGTAAAAGAGCTAATGTGTGAGTAAAAGAGTAAAGTACGTGGTACAGTGCCTCACACAAGGTTAGAACTAATAAATATTAGTACTTACTAATATATTATTTATGCGAGGAAACTTCTCATATAACACTTGGCTATATTCATCAATCACATCTTGTTCTTTTTTTTTTTAAAGATTTTTTTATTTTTATTTATTTTTAGAGAGAGGAGAAGGGAGGGAGACAGAGAGGGAGAGAAACAGCAGTGTATGGTTGCCTCTCACATGGCCCTCACAGGGGACCTGGTCTGCAACCCAGGCATGTGCCCTGACTGGGAATCGAACCGGGACCGTCTGGTTCCCAGCCCGCGCTCAATCCACTGAGCTACACCAGCCGGGGCTACATATTGTTCTTTTTTTCTCGTAGATAAACATTTATTCTCAAACATTTAATATGTATTTGAACAAATGATAATTTTGTTTTAAAAAGTTCGGCTCTGACCAGTGTGGCTCAGCCGGTTGGGCATCATCCCACAAAGTGACGGGTCGCTAGGTTCGATCTGGTTAGGGCGCACGCCTGGCTCGTGGGTTTGGTCCCTGGTCAAGGCGTGTGCAAGACACAACCCATCGATGTTTCTCTCTCATGTTGATGTTTCTTTCCCTTTCTTTCTCCCCGTTCCCTCTCTTTAAAAATAAACTTTAAAAAAATAGAAGTTTCACAAAAATTAGAAGTTCCCAAAAAATGTATTACTGAATATATTAAAAATTAGCAGATTGTTTCAGCAAGACAAAGCCCTCTGGCTAAGTTATTGTTAACATTTCACTGTAGTGCAGTGCAGAACCTAATAGCTTGAATTGCCTAAACTAAGGAACTTTTTCTGTCTTACTTCATATACAAAGCCAGTTACTAAGACACAGTGCTAAACTTAAATCTTATATTCACGTGTATGTTTTTATATACATTATCATGTAATTGCTGATCTTTATATCACACAAAATCAATTTTTTATCAAACATAAAATGTGAATGTAACATTCACTTAATCCTACAAATGATATGTAGCTTGATTTCTATGGTAGACATGTAGCATACATATGGGGTATTATAGATATAAAATTTACATGCGAACTTCACATTTAGAGGCTCAATACTTCATTCCTGTATTAAATCTCTACTGAATTCCGTAAGCCGCAGAAGCGGTTTTGATGCAATTATAAACCCCAATGGCAACAAGTTCAGAAAGATGTCATCATTTAGCACACACAGAGACAATGCCCTCAGTACAACACCCTGGGCATGGACAGGTATCAGCCAGTCACTGTTTTACATATAACTGTGTTTCTATGCTTGGTGCAGCATGAAAAAAAAGTCTCCTTGCAAATATGTATTCAAGTTAGTTCCGAGATCACTCAAGAATGGTCTGTCTTGCTTCTTGAGTGCCTAATATCTATGTTCCTTTCTCACAGATTTTGTCCCCTTCTGTTTCTGCATATTAGGAAGTTACCTGGTTAGCTGAGTCTTAAGTTTTCAAAGGGAAAATGGACATGTGTGTGAAATGTTGCATGCAACACTGGCCACAGCAGCAGAAATGGCCGTGTTTTCCTCTGTGCTGAGGTGGTGCGGTCCAATGCCAGCATTAGGGTTGCATCATGTCTGTTTATGAGTACAAGCCTAGAAGCCGGAGCGCCAAGACACCAAGGATCAAAACACTAAATGCGGGGTGGGTTTTCTTTTGAAAACTACTGCTCCCGGTTCAAATCTAGCCCACGGCCCTATAAAGTTTCATTGGACAACAGCCATGCTTATTTGTTTATATATTATCTTTGGCTGCTTTCACCTACAATGACAGAGTTTAGTGGTTGCCACAGAGAGGATATGGCTGGCAAAACCTAGATAATTACTGTCTGATCCTTTGTGAAACAGTTTGCCAATCCCTAGCTCAAAGGTACAGCTGGAATATAAATATTTGGGGAGAGAAAATGCCACTTTGTTCCAGGTTGTTATACATACATTGTTGGTTTTGAATGTTGTTAATGCCCGGTGGCCTAGTTTGCTTTCCCAGTTTTACCAAATGTCAAACTCTTTAGCTCTGCTTTGGAAGAGAGTACATAATGCTTTGGGTTGGAAAGCCAGAGGACTATCAGCACGCTATCAGGTACTAGCCCTCCAGCCAGTCACACTACTTTGGGAAGGTTTCCGAGTCAACTGCTGGACTGATGTGTTCTCCTCTCTCTTTTGTACATTGTCTCAATTACTCCTGGCAAGTAGCCTTGTTCTCTTATTCTCTATAGAGGAAATAAAAATTTATCTAAAAATGCTAATATTTTCTTCAAGGATTCTGATCTTTATTTTGATAATTCACTATTGACTCAATGTCTAGTGCCAGAAGTACCTTAATTAGCCTTCTTTTGAAATTCTCTTAAAATTTTTTGTACTTTTAATTCATAAAAGTTCTCATAATCTCTCATGATAACTGCAATTCTCAGAAGCACTGATCTGAGAGTCTACAGAGTCAAACATGTTTCATACAGAACAGTTTTATTATGATATTTGTATGTAAATATATCCAACAAAGGTCCCAGGTGCACATTTGACAGCTCAGAATGCTCATTGCCCTTCCCTATATTACTTTTAATTTGCTGCCTAATCAAGAAGGGAGCACGATGGCCTGAGAAGAAGGCCACAGGGTCCTTGGTTATGACAATTGCATAGAAACCGAGTCATGTCCCTTCACACCTACGAGGTCACATAGAGCTGGGCTATGTGAATGCTGGTTGCATGTCTGATGTTTAAGTCTTAAAAAGACAGAAATAGTATTCTGTACACCTAGCACCCCCTTTTAAACTTTCAGAGGCATAAAATTGTCTACTGGATGAAATAATCTAGGTATTTGTGTTTACCTTTCTTCTCAGAAAGCTAATTATTCTGTTTGTTCAAGTCAATTTTCTTCTTTTGGCTTTAATGTCTAAAGGATGAGCCCAGCCATACAACTCAGCATTTAATGGATGGTCCACCATCACACAGGTGTGAGTGGAGGGAATTGCCCCAAAATATAAGCAGATGTTTTCTATACATGACTGCTCACGGATAAGCAACTTGGAATTAAGGGCCTTTTAGATATAGCTGAATATATTTTTGCTATAATATTCCCCAATTCTGTAATATGGAAGCTGAACTGTGAATTTATGTTCTGTTTTCCATTAATGAGAAATAGGGCAATAAACCTTCAATTAATACAATAGCAAGCATTGTGATGCTAAGATATAACAGGTACACAGAGGATTATTTAACTCAAGATTTCAAATAAGAATGAAAGCACCTCACTCAGGGCACTTGGTGAGTACCTATTAATTAATACTTTTTTCCTACCTTCCACTTCTTTTTTTTTCTCTATGACAATTTGACATGTGTATACTTGAGAACATCAATAAATATAAATTGGTCACTCAATAGATGACTTGTGTCATATAACATGACAAGCATTTGAGTATTTAAAAATCTTTGAATAGTTAACTGTCTTGCTACCTTCATCTGGATTTCTGGAATTCTAAATAGTGTCTGTATTCTAAGATCTATCTTAAGCATTTCAGAATATAGAATGCCAGAAAGGCATATGATGATACTAAAAGTTAATGTAATTGCAAGATTCTAATAGAGGTAAAATAAGTTATGATCCACTAAATCTTCTTCTGTACAATGAAGGTCAAAGAGTAGAGGGTTTCTGTCTTGCTCAGAGGGCTGGTGGTATTTATGCAGCTTAGTTCTGACCCAGATTAATGTTATATGAGGAGAACATAAAAGCTTCAAACTAAATATATATTGTTTCTATAAAAAGTCACTAATCTTTCTTTTCTCTTAACTCAATATGTAATCTTGAAACATTCTCTGTCAATAAATTAGGGAATCAAAAACCTTTTTTATTAATCCTATAGAATGCCAGATATAGAACATATCTAAGTTAAATATGGAGAATTAAAGTCAAAAGTTTAAAACTGAATTAATTGGTAACAAAAGGTTCATTCATCTTCCATTCTCCTAAAAAATCGGGAAATTAATAGTCATTTGAAAAACCTTGAGATTATGGTTGCTACCCCATTTTATCAGCAAGAGTGCAGTTTTCCTTCATCTTGCAGAGTTAGGTTTATTGTACATCGTGACAATGGATCAAAAAGCCAACAATATAGCTATCTAGGGATCTGATTTTACTTGGGTGAGTCATTTTATCTAGTCATATCTCTGCATCCATGAGCAATGGATTATTCTGGACTGTGACTTTTGATGAGGAAAGTAATTTGTGTACCTAAAGTTTCCTCAATAGTCTGGTAGCTAAAGGAGATGGACTTTGTTGTGAAGGAATAGATAAGATTTAAGTTACTAATTCTTGTCCCCAAAGTAGTGATGATTCAGATACTATGCAACTAGGAAATCAGTCACTTTGCCTTAGGTTTTCCTGATGTGTGGGCGCTGGGTGTCAGCTGTCAACAGTGTCATGGTACTGACAATAATTATGATTATTTAGTGTAGGCCTTAAAATTGAAAGTGAATATCCATGTGTCAGCTTTAAAATGATCACCCAAACATTGCTTATCTCTCTTACTTAGCATCATGGTTTTTGAATTTGAATGACAAAGGACAATAAAATAAACTGACTCATAATGACATTTCTCACCTCCGTCCTTCATTTTCCCTAGTGTTTGCACCAGGGACATAATTGTGCAAGTGAAATCATGCAACTGATCAAAGGATATGTTTCTCCAAATAATTTGTTCCATCAGAGAGTGTCATGGGCATTAATTCTACAATGCATGCTGCCCATCCCCTGGTTTAGTCTTATTAGAAGAGTTGTAGACAGACTGTAATTTAACATTGAGTGAATCAGATACCTTGGCATAGAGAAATAATGAGATGCTATATATGTATATATACACACACATACATAATACATATATATACACACATAATACACATATTACATATAATCCAATTATATATGATATGTATTATATACCACGTATATAATGTATGTATTATATACATAACATCTAATAGTATCTAATTATATATAATTGATTATATATATAATTGATTATAATTATATATACACATAAAATTGATTATACAATTAAAGTTGTCCCAATTTCCCCCCTTTGCCTCCCTCTGCCTGGTACCCTTTTCCCTCCAGCAGTCCCCCCTTTAGTTCATGTCCATAGGTCATAAATATAAGTTCATTGGCTTCCTATACATTTCCTATACTATTCTTTAACATCCCCCTGTCTATTTTGTGCCTACCAATTATGCTTCTTATTCCCTGTACCTTTTCCCTCTATCATCTCCCATCCCCCTTCCCAACTGATAACCCTCCAAATGATCTCCATGTCTATGATTCTGTTCATGTTCTGCTTCTTTGCTTAGTTTGTTTTTTAGATTCAAATGATAGTTGTGAATGTGTTGTCATCTTAATGTTCATAGTTTTGATCTTCTTTTCCTTAGATAAGTCCCTTTAACATTTTATATAATAATGGCTTAGTGATGATGAGCTCCTTTAGCTTTATTTGTCTGAGAAGCTCTTTATCTGACCTTCAATTCTAAGCGATAGTTTTGTAGGAGAGAGTAATCTTGATTGTAGGTTCTTACTTTTCTTTTCATCACTTTGAATACTCCTCGCCAGTCCCTTCTTGCCTGCAAAGTTTCCTTTGATAAATCAGCTGACAGTCCTATGGGAACTCCTTTGTAGATAACTGTCTGCTTTTCTCTTTCTGCTTTTAAAATTCTCTCTTTATGCCCTGGCTGGTGTGGCTCAGTAAATTGAGCGCTGGCCTTCAAACCAAAGGGTCGTGGGTTAGATTCCCAGTCAGGACACATGCCTGGGCTGTGAGCCAGGTCCCCAGCAGGGGGTACATGAGAGGCAACTACACAATGATGTTTCTGTCCCTCTCTTTCTCCCTCCCTTCCCCTCTGTCTAAAAATAAATAAAAATCTTTTTTAAAAAATTCTCTCTTTATCTTTAACCTTTGGCATTTTAATTATGATGTGTCTTCATGTGCTCTTCTTTGGGTCCAACCTGTTTGGGACCCTCTGTGTTTCCTGGATTTGTATGTCTATTTCCTCCATCAGATTGGGGAAGCTTTCTTTCATTATTTTTTCAAATAAGTTTTCAATTTCTTGCTCTTACTCTTACCCCTCTGGCATCCCTATTATTTGGATGTTGGTATGTTTGGAGATGTCCCAGAGGATCCTTATACTATCCTTGTTTTTTTGAATTATTTTTTCTTCTTGCTGTTCTGATTGAACGCTTATTTCTTTCTTTATGTTCTAAATCACTGATTTGAATCCTGGCTTCCTCCCATCCTTCATTGGTTTCCTATAGATTTTTCTTTATTTCACTTAACATAACCTTCGTTTCTGCCTGGGTCTTTTTTATTCTGTTGCCATATTCAATGAGTTCTTTGAGCATCCTGATAACCAGTGTTTTGGACTCTGCATCTGATATGCTGGTTATCTCTGTTTCATTTAATTCTTTTTGGAGTTTTGTTCTGTTCTTTCAATTGGGCCATATTTCTTTGTCTTCTCAATTTAACAGCCCCCCTGTGTTTTTTTCCTGTGTATTAGGTAGAGCTGCTCTCACTCCCAGTCCTAGTAGCATGGCCTATGGTAGAAGAGTAGACCTGTAAATTGTGTGGGATGGAGCCTTAAGTGGTAGCCAGGGTGGGGCACCCATTTTACTGCTTAGTGGCCCTGTGTGGAGAGAAGGCTTGGAGAGGGACGATGCCACTGCCTGGCTTCTGGAGGTTTTCCTAGGAAGAAGCTGTCTCCCGATACTCACCCTGTTTCCAGTAACTTCACTTTCTCCCCGTATGGCACTTGTGCCCTTCCAGCTGTTGCCCTGGTGCTGAATCCAAAATGGGGTATGTCTGCATAAATCCTAAATCCATCCATGTAAGCCCTTAAAAAAGAGTCACCCGATAATCTGGCAGTTTCTTCAACCACCCCAGCCCCCACTGGTTTTCACAGCCAGAAGTTATGAGGATTTATTTTTCTGGCACTGGAATCCTAGGCTGCTGGGTGGTCTGGTTTGTGGCTAGGATCCTTTCTTCCCAAGCTATCTCTCCTGATTTTTATCCACCACACGTGAATCTGGGACTGCCTGTTCTGCCGTGTCTCTGTGCTACTGCTGCAGCTCTGCACCTCTCCATTTACCCATCTTGATGATTGTGGCTTCTTTATAACCTTGGTTATTGGACTTCCATGCAGCTCAATTTTCTGATGGTTCTGAGTAATATTTGTTTTGTAATCTTGTAATTTTTTCTGTAGTTGTGTGAGGAGGCAAAACATGTTTACCTAAGCCTCTGTCTTGACTGGAAGTGTGTGTGTGTGTGTGTGTGTGTATTTTTTTTTTTTTGCTTGTTGGAGATACACAAATTTTTCATTTGTGTCTTCTGTTTTTGGCATTCACCATATTTTTTTCCTCAATACTTGTGATCTTCTGCATTAGACATTTGTTTTGTCTTGCCATATTATTATTTATCACTCATGGCATGCTATATTCAAGCTTCCTATGTCTTTCAGAATTTAAGTTGTATTGTTGCACACATAGAACAAGACTGTTTGAAGTACTTCAAATAAGTGAAGTTATTTTTAAGCAACCGTAAATGGAGATCTTTCCATTATTATCCAAATTTAATTGACTTCTAAGAAAACAACGACAGAGCAACGTGTGGTAGGTGATATAAGAGAGCACTGCCGTGGTACAGTTCAGCTCTCATGACTCTGCTCACTATATACCAACAAACGGAGAATGCCTTCTTTCCTCTGCACCCAGTACATCATTATAGGTTACTTTAGGGCCAATGCTGTGATCACAGACTGCAAGCTTTATGAGTTGTTTTAGTGAAATTAGTGGTGGAATTTCACAGTGCTTTAGTTTAGCCTCCCTGAGACCTGAATGAGTGAAAGTAGTGGCTCTCAGATTATTGTCTCTGGACCAGCAGCATCAACATCACTTGGGAACGTGTAATAAATGCAAATTCCCAGGCCCCGTCCAAGAACACACTGAATCGGAAACTCTGGGTGACACCCAGCAAACAGGTCGTCCGTGCGACTTCGATGCATCTTATCTTTTAAGAACCGCTCTTTGGGTATGATGCTGCCTTAAACCAAACTGTTAAGATTTAAAACAGTAATTGGTGCCATATAGGGCATTACCCTAACCTTTATATCCAGAAATATTCAAGAAGAGGTCTTTTTCCTTCAAAAACTTCTCTGTGTCTGAAAGACATGTAACATTAACCATATGTCAGTGATTTTAACTTTTTTCATCCTATGGCACACATAAACTCTGTAAATACTGAAATTTTGTGGCGCACAAAAAATAGATTTTTTTGCCAATCTGACAAAAAATAGGTATAATTTTTATTCATTCACGCTGGATGGCTGGCTCTTGTTGTGTGGGCTGTTGTAATTTTTTTTTATTTGACAATCTAAGGGAAAAGAGATCGGTGTCCCTAACTACATAGTCAGGTATTGCGTGTTATAAAAATTCTTGCGACATACTAGTTGAAAATCACTGGTATGTGTCAATGCAGCTTTAAACTACAATTGAGAGAACACTCTTTTAAGGGATAGGAAAGTTTTTATTTTAGATTTTATTTATTTATTTTTAGAGGAAGGGGAAGGGAGGGAGAAAGAGTGGGAGAGAAACACTGATGCCCCTTCCGCACGTGCCTTTGCCCCCTTCCCAGCGACCAGCCTGCAGCCAGGCATGTGCCTCAGCAGGGAATGAGCCAGCGACGTTTTGCTCTGTGGGATGATGCACAACCAAACAAGCCCCACCAGTCAGGGCGGGATAAGAGAATTCTTAAATAAGTACTGAGGTATAGAACAATACACTGTTAAGAAAATAAGTCAAAGTTACTATACTACTAGAACTTTTCAAATGTATTTGTCAAATTTTCAGTGTTTTATAAAACATATATAATGTTTTATTGAGGCAATAAATAATTATTTTACCCTATAGGTGATTAATTGAACCAAATTTGATGTTTTCTTTCTGACCTTGGCCCAATCCACTCCATCAGCTGATACAAAATCTCTAAAGCTCAGATTACTTTATAATCTTTCTATCATATAGGACTCAATAGCCAAAACTATATTATTTGCTTTGCTTGCTTTAACTCTGTTTATAAAATCATATTTATAGATTGTATATGATTGAAAATAAGTAATAAAACCCAAGGCCTAGGCTGATTGTGTAAATATTGATTTGAGGCATTGGCCAAGGAATCTCCGGACTCTCTTTATTGGAAGCACACACAAAAATCTGGTGATGATCATACTTGCTAATGAGTAAGTGACAAACTAAAGAAGTGTCTTCAGGAATTTAAGAGTAAGTTAATTAGAAGTCGAATCCAGGGGAAGTCACTGTAGCTGTCAAGATTAATTTTGCCCAGCTTGCAGTTGAGAAGCAGCAGGAATAAAGAGAGAATATATTCAGAAACATGAATAAAGAAGTATGCAGTTTCTCAGATTCTTAAACAATAACCCATCTGCTTAGAACCCATTGACTATTAATGAGCAATTCCCAGTCCATTAATTTAGCAAGTGTGCATTGGGTGCTTGCAAAGCAGTGGACACTGTAGAACCTCCGCGCGTCACGACGGATCGTAATAGGTAACTACACTGGCCATCATCCAGGTAGTAATGTTTTCTTGTAAGTCAATGACTGGTTTTTTTAAAGATTCTACTACAATTAGGAAATATTAAAAGGCTGAGGGGAAATTGCTTTAGAATTCCATTTCCCATAAACATCATACTATTTTCTTCCTAAGGCAAAAGAAGCAATGTTCCTTCATTTAAAAAGTAGAATAAAAAAATTTCATTGGCATCCTCAGTTGTCATGGTAGCAAAATGACAAGTGGCTTTCATGTACACTCACTATGTATCAATGATAAGCTAACATTTTGGGAGAAAATTCATTCTCTTTAGACATGTTTTGAGCAAAAGTACTGTATGCTTTCATTAACTCATGAAGGAGGTGCTATTTGGGCACCGCTTAATATAAAAATTATTAATAAGTCAGTTTTGTTAGGAAATAAAGCAATAGGAGCTAAAGCAAAGACTAAATTTAGTAGCATTTCCTCTATTTCCATTCTGTTTAGTTTTCCCTTGTCAGAGTGGTCCAGAAGACAAAGAATGAAATATATAAGCTATAATTTGGATAATAAAATTTATTGGACTTTTCTAAACACCACTCAGGAAAGTCCCAACCAAATCTAGCAGAGCAATAAAAGAAGGTGAGATTCAACTTTAGCAATATAAAGAATCATCTATATTACCTCTTTTCTCCCTAGCTTCCACCCTATTCCTAGAGCTGGTGATTACTTGTCATTACCGTTGAGTCTTACTTTAACTTCTCTATCTATAATCTTTTTTTTTTATGTACTTGTTTTTTATTTTAATTGTTCAAGTACAGTTTTCTGTCTTTTCCCCCCACCCCTTGATCTATAATCTTTTTAATTGGGAAAGTAACTATAATTATTTCAACATAAAACTAAGGTAAGTAACTGCTTCAGAAAATTCAGCTGAACTGTTTCTCCAATCTAGATGTTAATTACTATTGTATAGCACTTTGTTATATTTTGGATTTTTGGCCTTACTTTTAGAATCATATTTCTTTCCAAAGAGGTACTCATAGGTCAACAATTGCTTTCTCCTTCTTTAGCCAATTGCTTTTTCTTTCTGGTGACAATTGATTTAACACCAACTAATATTTCTTCTTCCTGGACACATAGATCTAAAATTATGCTTTCTGACTTTTGTTGTTGAAAGTCTTATGCCTATGGGTAAAATTAAATGACCCACTAATGAGGTCGTGTGAGCACTTTCATACTTTTCAAGTGATTCAACAAATGGTAAAAATCCCTTGCAACCTAGTCCATGGCCTGTCCTGGACTTAAGTATCTGTCTAAAAAAACACAAAGGACCCTTGTAAGTATAAACCATTGTGCCCCACATGCAAATAAAGAAAATACATTTTTATCTCAACTTATATTTCTTTACACTCAGACAATAAAGGTGGCAATCTGTGTCTTTGGTCATAAGAACTTTTTTAAGAAGTATTAGCCTAAATAAAATGAATTCACTTAGAACTTTGATTAGAATAGATTTAAAAAATAAGATACCGTCAACAATACTTGTTAGAATTGTGTTAGTCTTAGTAATCCCATTAATATTATTAAAGAGGAATGAAGCAATAGGAAATAAAGCTATAGTGTTTGTGTTTTTACTTTTTATAATACCATTTCATACATAGCATTTACCTCATTGCATGATAAGAAAACTGGTCATCAACTGAATTCATGAGTGCGTTACCTAAAATGAGAAAACTAGAGAATGCAGGTGTTCTGAGTTTCATTTCTAAAAACCTTCCTGACATACCCTCTCCCTTTAAAAATGAGACAGTGTGTGTGTGTGTGTGTGTGTGTGTGTGTGTGTGTGTACTCCACTTATCTGAACCAACCATGTGCTATCATGTTAGCAATCCTATAAAAATTACCTTGAAGATTCAAAAATGTCTGTATTGGGCATCAATATATAAGCCAGTTGACATTAGCTAGAACAATCAGCATGTGAAATAAGTGCTCTTTCTTTTTAGGAATTTAGTGATTCTTTCCCAATATAACCAGCACTTCGTGCATCACGCTTTGTGTCCCAGAGGACACAGGCCAAGCTGTCACTCCCCCGGGGAGCCTGCAGCCCACAATGGTTGTGCCTCTCTGCTCCCCTTCAGGCCTTTGCAGCCTCTCCTTTCTTCAAACTTTTGCTTTATTTTGGCTAAGCTAATAGTTATTAATTTAAGTAACTGACCCACGAAACAGTCCGTAGGTTCTAATGATCTTTTTTATGGTCTTTTAATAGGATTTAGCTCTTTGCAGCACATTTTATTACTTACCTTTTATTAATTGTGGGTTTTTTAATGCTCTGTCCTTGTTAGAATATAAGTTCCATTAGAGAATGGATCCTATTTTGTATTATTCAAAGATATATCTCAAATATCTTGAATGCTTGGCACATAGCAAGTGCTCAATTCATATTTGTGGCAAAAATTCATGGGGAACCTGGCTGGTGTAGCTCAGTGGATTGAGCGCGGGCTGGGAACCAGACAGTCCTGGTTCGATTCCCGGTCAGGGCACATGCCTGGGTTGCGGGCCAGGTCCCCAGTGAGGGCCATGTGAGAGGCAACCATACATTGCTGTTTCTCTCCCTCTCTGTCTCCCTCCTTTCTCCTCTCTCTAAAAATAAAATAAAAATAAAATCTTAAAAAAAAAATTTCATGGGGAAAAAACTATTCTGATGCCATCTCTCCTCTTCCAAACAGCAATACTTAACATATAATCCTTTTTGAGTACTTAGTTTGTTTTCAGACATTGTCTTTACTAACTTATATGGATTATCATTTTTTCTTTAAACCAATCCTTTAGAGATGCTACTAGTATTATTTCCATTTTACAGATAATAAAACTGGAGTTTATAGAGGTTAAAGGACCTTGCTCCAGGTAATTCCGATAGCAAATAGAAAGCTCCAAGACAAAGCTGTTGGATCCCATGCCTCGTACTCTTATCTACTATAGCCTATGTTTTAAAGGTGGTTTATGTTTTGTCTAAACCAAAGAGTAATTTTAATGGTGGAAAATTTAGGCTAAAAGGAAAGGAGAGTGCCACATGGCAGGCCAGAAAGCGAGATATTTCCTAAGCAGAATATTCTTTTTTTTTTTTAATTATTTTATTGTTGTTCAGTTACAGTTGTCTGCATTTACCCTCCCCCCCACCCCAGGCAAACCCACCTCCCTCCCTTGATTCCCCCCTCCCCCTTGGTTTTGTCCATGTGTCCTTTATAGCAGTTCCTGAATACCCATGTCCCCCTTCTCCCCTTCCCCCTCCCCTCTGGTTACTGCCAGAATGTTCTAAATTTCAATGTCTCTGGTTCTGTTTTGTTTCTCTGGTTGTATTTTGCTTGCTTACCTCAGAAGCGTCTTGGCTGTAGCTGATCTGAATTCCCCGGTAGCTGATCTGTCCTCGGTGCCTTCGCTCCTGAGTCCTCATACGAAACTTTTTAACATTTCATAAAGTAGAGGCTGCATGATGATGTACTCCTTGAACTTGACCTTATCTGAGAAGCACTTTATCTGCCCTTCCATTCTAAATGAAAGTTTTGCTGGGTAGATTATTCTTGGTTGTAGTCCCTTGCTCTTCATGATTTGAAATATCTCTCTCCAGCCCCTTCTTGCCTAAGCAGAATATTCTTAAGTTACGTCCACACACGTTCCATCAAGACAAGTTTCTCTAAAGAGACTCTACAACCCAGCATACCATGAAAATTGCCTTTTACTGTCAGTAATAGAAAATGAGCTTTTTAGAAACTCCTTTTAAGTCTCAGTATTTTCCTCTTCTCACCTTTTTTGACTTAGTCTCTTGACTAGAGATTGGATAGATAAACCCTTTGGAGAGGGTGTGTGATCATCCTCGGGCTTTACCAGGGCTAACCAGGGAGAGCAATAATAAACCAAGAGAGTGAGGCAGGCATGCCAGTGACAGAGCTGTTGCCTGATCCTGGGGGAAGTTTGAATGGAGCTAGTACGGAAAGGGCAGGGCATAGAATCTGACCAGTATTTGGAGATGACGTAAAAGAGTGAGGAGGACCTCAAATGTGACTAAGGGAAAGTTCCGAAGCATGCACGACGGAAAGGATGGTGGTGATAGTAACACAGGAGCGTGATGGAGAAACTATTTTCATTACGATATTTTTCTGAAATGCTGAGCCTGATTTGCTACCTGTGAGGGTGGAATGAAGAAATTTTCAGTCACGCAGTCTCAAAAATGTAGCTCTCATACAACTTTTGACAGAAAGCCTGTGACAGATGTGCCCTGCCAAATGAGGGAATAGACCACAAAAGGAGACATAGTGTCTGGGAAAGAGAGGATACGACAGAGGGAAGAGGCAAAGCGAGCCCCCCAGGATGATGCAGGCGATCCCAGGATGACCGCTGAGCGGCAGACCGGCACAGTCCACACTGTAGCAGGTCAGGCGGCTCCAGGAGAGATTTTCTCAATCAAATAATTCTGCTGAGTTATTAAATGTACTGGTATACTTTGAGAAGATGGTAACCCATTGAGGAGACAGTTAATTAATCGATTGATACTTGGAAATCGGAAATAACAATATTAAATCTAGAGTAAACAAAAAGCTATACAGGAAAGTTAGTACACTACAAGGGTCATCTGGGAAGAGATTTATGTAGTATTATTACTGTAGTAGTAATTTACTGTATTACTGTAGTAGTATTAAATAGTGATCTAAGCTCCTGTTTGTTCTATTGGGAAGATAGGACGGGAGAAAGAGAAAGTGATGTGCAAAAGTGTGGGCAAGAAAAAGCTAAATCCTTATTTTCTCTATCAAGGAATAATGACTAAATTAAGAAAATGAGAGACATCATAAGCAACTTATTTAAAGATGGGAAGGTAAAACAAATCAACTGTACGCCTTGAAAGAGTTTGCCTCTGGGTAAAGGAAAAGGTGTTTTGTAGGGGTGAGGAGATGACAGTCGGCTTTTTAAAAAAAGACTAAGCTTATAGAATTGTAGAATCTTTTAAATATCTGTATATGTAACTCTGATTAACAAAATCAAAATCAAACTTGAAATAAGGCAAAGGAGAAGGGATTTATCTTAGCAATATGGATGAACGAAGGTCTGTCTGGAAAAAGTCCAGCCACTGTTAATTTAACAAGAACAGTTTGCGTGGTATTGATGTAAATTGGCAGATGAGGAGAGTGGACTGGCATGTGCATGCATGAACAATGATGCCTGCATGTACTAGTTAGTGGGGGCGGTGGGCACTGTTGAGTGAGCATGTGTACTAACTATGTAGCCGTCGCATTCAAAATGACTGAGCAAGTAGGGCAATGAATCTGCATCACATTTTGTGTTAAGCTTGAACATTCCTCCAGGGAAACAACTATTCAGATGATTCAGAAAGCCGCAGCTATGGGCAAACTGGTGATTGGTAGCTTCATCGCGACAACACACCTGCTCATGCATCATGTCTGGTACAGAGAGTTTTTGGCAAAACATCAAATCACCCAGGTGATTCAGCCCCTCTACAGCCCAGATTTGGCACCCTGCAACTTCTTCCTTTTCCCAAAACTAAAATCACCTTCTAAAGGGAAGAAATTTCAGACTGTTGATGGAAAATATAGCAAGGAAGCTGATGGTGATTGGGAGAACTGTGTGAGGTCCCAAGGTGCCTATTTTGAAGAGGACTTGAGGCATCATTGTCCTATGTACAATGTTTCTTGTATCTTTTATCTTCTTCAATAAATGTCTCTATTTTTCATAGTACATGGCAGGATACCTTGTAGACATACCTTGTGTGTCTCTAATTAAGAATGAAGTAATGCAGCCTGGCTGGTGTAGCTCAGTGGATTGAGCACGGGCTGGGAACCAGAGGGTCCCGGTTCGATTCCCAGTCGGGGCACATGCCAGGGTTGCGGGCCAGGTCCCTAGTGAGGGCCATGTGAGAGGCAACCATACATTGTTCTTCCTCCCTCCCTTCTCCTCTCTCTGAAAATAAATAAATAAAATCTTTAAAAAAAAAAAGAATGAAGTAGTGCAGATAATAGAAGTAAAAATTAGGAAACTTTAGGGAATAGATTTCAGATTATCTTTTACTTTACCAAAAAGAGAATGAAGTAGCATCTTCTGCTGAATGTCAGTGCAGTCAAGTGCTATAAAATGGTTGGGGGTGTGACACAGAGGCTGGGAGACGTATAGAGAAGCAATGATCCCCAAACTTTTTGGCACCAGGGGCAGGTTTCGGGGAAGACAATTTTTCCAGGGACAGGAGTTGGGGAGGTGGATGGTTTTGGGGTGATTCAAGCACATTACATTCAAGTTCACCTCCTGCTGTGCAACTGGGTTCCTACCAGGCCCAGACCAGTGCTGGTCTGTGGACCGGAGGTTGGGGACCCCTGTATAGAAGGATTGCTAAGTGTCAGTAGAACAAACTGCTATTAAATCATCTAAATTTGTTGAGTACTTTGTCAGTGAAAGTTTTTGGTTTCCTGTAAGAACTGCAGTCTGTGAGGTAAATAGCTAATAGTGAGCTTGGAAGCTTGTTAAAAATGAGGAAATAGTGAAGGTGAACTAAGAGAAAAAAGAGATTCTCGGTTGTTCCCAGTCCCTTACTAGTTAAAGAGGCAAATGAAGCCAAATTTGGGGAATATCAGGGAAATGAGGAGAGATGAAAGGACTGAAGGGTATAATTAGAAAGAAGTACAGAAGGAGAAAAGAGGATGGAAGGTCAATGTCAAAGCTAGTAATTGCAGCATTTGAGATTGTAGTCTAGAAGTTCTTCAAGCAACAATGAAATAGGCCAGCCCCCAGTCTAAATAGGTAGCCAACATCAAGTAGGTCCACAGT